>JABUQX010057706.1:20000-26950 GCA_015478945.1 Trachelipus rathkii
AACATTTAAAGGATAAAAAAAAACACTCACACAAAAATACACAAAAATATAAAATAATGGACTAGAAGCAAACCACCACAACAACGAAATAAACAGCAAAAAAACGGAAACACTTAGGAGAAAGGCCACCATCAGAGATATACAAAATAAGAAAGTCACACAAAATATTAGAAACAAAATTGAGAAATATAGTCCAAATAACTATACTCTGCACTATGAGACATATTTTATCTCGACTCCTTTATAGTAAAGAAAGAGAAAAAGTACTACTACTTAAAATAATATACTACAAGATCACACAAAAGCAATATAAGTTGAATCAGAGACACAGAAAAAAGGTAATCTTCACTCTAACACAATATGCAATGATAGAAAATTCACAATATAGAGAGATAGATAATGAACAAAATCATTAGACATCACAAGACCGAAAAACAATATGAGATAGGCGACAAACGAACATGATAAAAATCAAGAAGCACTCTCACTCGAAAAAACTAAATATTCCGACAATACATCACTAAAACTCTCCTATGTACACAATAAACCCAAAAAAAGAATAGACCAACATCACATGCAAAAAATTTTCGCAAATTGAAGCAGAGGCAGGACAATAGAATACGAGACCATAACTTTTCATTTGAAAACAATTCTTAAAAAAAATGTAAATCATTACAAAACAAACACAAACCAACACTATAACGACCTCAAAAAACACCCTTGAATAATACTAACTAATTAATCATATGGAAAAACATGAGCACTATATATCACACTCGTAAGAGAGAATGTACATATACGAAACCACAAACAAACAATCACTCCTCACAAGAAAAACATTTGAGCAAAACACAGACACAAAAAGACAATAAATCAACAAAAAAAAAAACCCAAACAAAACAAAAAATCGAATAAGGAAGAGAGTCAGTTGTAGACTCAACAAAAGCATCAACAATAACATAACTGAAAATGAAAACAAATCACTGAAAAAGCAGAAAACATAATATAGAATAATAATAAATAGTAATTCACCAAATAGAGAAAAATAATCGTCAAATCCACCTGCCGCACGAATAACTTCTCAACAGAGAACTACATAAAAAACAAACATAAACTAAACACAAGCAAAAAACGCTGCACAAAACAAGACAAACAACGAAAACTACACATGGCAAAAGGTAGCAAACACAAAAAAAAACAATAAGGAAAATACAGGGTATTGAAGAGAGAATGAATATACTCAATAAACAATAGAAGTCAAAGAAATAAAAATATTAGATCAAGAGACCGAGAAAACAACAAAACTTACAAAATAATATATTAAGACAATGGAAAAGAAAAACCTTCACCCTCTCTTCCATCATTTCATAAACTCTCTTTTTTTTCCTACAGGCATACCAATGATAAACTATACTTTTCTTTTGGATATATTTTTTATGAAGAGATTAAGAAAATAAAACTTTATTATCAAGTTGAAACTATTCATAGAAGAAAAGAAAATATAAATTTTCACAGTCAAAATTAGATATACAGAAAAGAAAAAGAGTATGACAAAATTTGTTTTTACTGAAATATCCCGTTCTGATGTAACACGTAATACAGTCATTTTGTCAAAAAATATATTTAATTTATGAAAATAAAGAGAGATAGAAAAAAAGAGAAAAAAAGAAGACACAAAATGAAAGCAAAAAGACCAAGGAACTTAAGAGATAAAACAATAATTTGGCAGATATTTAGAAAATTAATTGATTGTGTTTATAACTTTACTTTAGCTATATAAATAATTGTGAAAATATTAAATACAAATGCAAACATACCTCAAGTAAATTGAAGAATAGAAATAAAAATAGTCAAAATAGTAATCGAAATGTCATTATCTACACACTTTGTGAAAGCTGGCCAAGAAAATATGTTTACTGGGATGGTTAGAGGGAGGGCTTTCATTTTTTCATTATTTTTATGGCATAAGATAAACAAAAGAATAAAAAAAAGATGTTTTTTATTCATTTTATTTTAGTCCAGGGAAAAAACAGGGATAACACTGGAAACAACCAGGGGAATTTGAAAATTTCAAAACATTGGTAAGACTGCTTGAATGATAGTAAAGGAATTATATAGTAGTCAATAAGGACCACAGCTAGAAAAAAAATACATAAATAAGAGAATAAAATTCAAAGAGAAAAAGAAGGCGAATTTAAAGAAAATAAGAAGAACATACTTTCAAAAAAACAATATTAAAAAATACAGGCGAAGAAGTTTTTTATAAAAAAAACATATTGGAATAAAGAATGAGAAGAGACCCCGACAAAAAATAAATGATGGAAATAGTGCGATTAGAAAACCATCATAGGTAAAAACAATGGAAACAGTACCTTTAAAGAGCTGAACTATTAAAGAGTACGACTCAAAACAATACGAATATCAAAGAAGAAAAAATAAGAATAAAATAGAAAAAAACAACTTAGAAAATAAAAAGATAAATAAAAGATGTCCTTAAAGAAGAAAGGAATGAAAATATAATAGATCACTGAGGTGAGAATATGGAAGAGCAATAAATATAGATGAAGTAATATGCAGTCTCAAAAATACAATTAATAACATGATTGAAAAACTGATAATTAGAAAAAGGAAAGTCAAAAGGATAAGATGAAAGAAAAGAAAATGACATCATTGATGAATATGAAGAAATTAATCCAAAAAATGTGAAAATATAAGTGAAACTGATATTGAAAATGAAATTAAAAATAATGAAAGTATTAATTGATTATGGTACAATTAGTAGAGCTGGCAAAGCAACAAGTAAAAGTATAATAAAGATGCTAATAACATCGCAATTTAAATAACTGATAGAAATATAAATGAAAACTAGACTTGAAAGAATTTAGAAAAGATATAAAGGAATATGAAAAATATAATTGAAAATAAAAATTGAAGAGAAAGTCATAAAACGAAAATTGAGGAGATAGTAGATGAAATAGAAAGTGAATATGAAAAGGAAAGAAAGTAAAGGCAAAGTTATTATAATCATTCACAAGATAGAAGAAGTTCAAACAAGCACAACCACTGACTAGAATAATAGCAATTGGAAGAAGAATAATTGTTTTTTGAAGAAAGTATCAAGATAAAGGTGAAATTTAAAGTGAAAAATTAGTTGCAAAAAATGAAAAAGAAAAAAAAATTAAAGCTAGATTAGTAGCTAAAGGAGGATAATGAATAAAAATAATGAGAAGAAAAAAACGACAAAAGACAAATAAGGGGAATGAATACAAAGCTATTGAAGAATGATACCAATTATAGACTCAGGAAAAGAAATGCGAAAATAAACGCTAGGATATTACAGACGCATGAAAAACCTCTTCTTACCAATTAGTACAAATAACAAGACAAGAATTAAATATCTAAAGAACCCCAACCAGAATATTAAATGATGGTTAAACTTTAGTAAAAATTGAAAATAAAAAACAAAATTATAATGGATTTACAGGAGCTGCTGCGTGATGTAAGTATAATTATTCATTGAAAGTAACATTATAAATTAAAATAAGGTCTAAAAACAAAAGCAAAATGAACCAAACAAAATTATTATATATTGGAATGATTCAAATAAACTGAAAAGGGATTATTAATAGTACCCATGGTAGAAATAATATATTATAAAGTAGTCAAGCGAAATAATAAGGAAACCATTGAACAAAAATAGATTGGAGAACCCTCTAAAATAAAGTTAAATGAAAATTAAGAGCTCATTATAAATTATTTGGAGTTCAATTATTTTATTATTATAAATATATCAATTACAATATATTAAATGAAAAATTATATTAATAAAAAATATCAAGTAATGAGATCAAAAGAAAATCGGAAAAAGATAAAAATTTAAAAGAAGATTAAATAAAAACAAAATAAGAAAATTGATAAAAAGAAAGTTAATAAAATTAATACAAAGAATAAACCACAAATATTGAAGAAATTACCAAAGAAATATATTTACAATTAGTCTAAATCTCAATAAATATAAAGTTAGATAAAAAATGAGCAAGGGAAGGTAAAAAAAGAACGGAGCATCAAGAAATTATAAAATGATCCTTTCAAAATAGATTAACAAAAAAAATACAGAAATCCAAAATATCATACATAATAAAATAATGATAAAAACTTAAAGAAAATAATAAATAAAACAATTAACTAAAGTAAGAATTCCGAAGCATTTGCTAAATCACGAAAAGGAAGATAACCCAACCCAACTAGAGGACTATAATGGTATCAATTTTTGACATGCTGCAGATATAAAAAAGGAAAAATACGTACCAAACTCAAATCAATGTGAGAAAATCAAAACCTAAACATAATAAAGTTAATCCTATATAACAGTATCCACAAGCAGAAGACAAATAAAACACACAGAACATTACTTTAAGCGCGAATATTGAACAATCAATCTCCATGATATACAAAACAAACTGTGAGGAAAGACAATATATGACACAACAACGTACCAATATAAATTCATAAGAACTAGAATACGAAAAAAACACCTGTATAGAAAGCACTACCTGTCATAGAAAAGGACCAAACCTATATCAAAAGTAATAAGAAAGAAATAACACATAAAATATCAACAGATAAGAGAAATACTATCCACCAATTAACTCAACGGCACAATAACAAAAAATAGAAAAATGCGCAACAACCAAAAAAAAACCAAGTCAACCAAGCTAATATACAATCTCTCCAGCTGCACTAATAATTCAACCATCAGACATCTAATATAATCAAGAAAATAGAGAAAACATGTAAAACATTCACTGAAAAGCAAAATGAATAAAAACACCATGAACAAAAAGAGCTTCCTCAATCAAACATGCTCCACTGATGTAAAAAACAAATTTAACCAGAAGCAGAGAAAAAAGGTGTCAGACATGCTCAAAACTCTCCTAAGCATATCTATCTATTATCAACTATCTTTTATCAGAAACAAAATCCAGTCTAAAGAAAGAAATATTGTCATATAACCTTTTTAATGGTAAACAAACTTAACGATCATCAACACAATAATTACAACCATTATCAAAGATATTAGAAAATTAGTTCAAACACATAAGACACACACATATTAATAAAAAAGAAAAGATTAACAATACAGCTAGAGCAAATAAAGAATAACTAAGAAAAAGAATAAATGACATGTACCATAATACAAAAAGCAAGAAAAGGCAAAAAAATGAATAAAAACGCTCAGTCACAAAGGACTCTTAACACAACAATGAACACACAAAAACAAACCTATGCTCATAAACAAACTCCCTCACATATATACAAGGTCACCCACACAATACTATATTTTATTAAACACATTTTAAAAAACACCTATAAATAACTAATAAATCACAAACCCCATATACCCTAATATATAACAACTAATACCTAACATCATAAATATAAAAAACTAATATAATAACTCATTATCAAAAAAACCTCACCCCTCAATAATATATAAGATATTAACAAGATGAAAAACTAATTAAAAATACATACCTACATATAATATATCCACCTAATACACACTAAAAATATAAATACTAATAATTCTCATATCTTACATTTCTTTCTTCACCAATCCTCATATTCGACCCACACGATTAAATCGCCCGAAGAGAAGAATAAAGCTCGCTGTACACAAAAGCATACAGAAAAGAAAAAAAACAGCCAATAGACTTTCTCCTTGTTATGGGACACATTTTCAATTCAGAAAAAGCAACAAGCACTTCACCCGCACCCACACCTCTTGTACCCATTAATTAGTGAGAACCTCGTAAACAACAGACAGTATTCAAATTCTTAGGAGAACAACTCATGGGAACAAAACGTCGACCCAACACAGACCTCCACTATAGCTACAATCGACATCAATGTAAGTTCAATCCCCTGCCCCAGTAAGGGCCACAACCATGCCCACCCAATACAAAAAACCCCGACCCATCTCATCTAACCAAATCCTACAGACCCAACTCCTACCTTCTACGCACTCTGCCCAAAAACTCACATTTCTCTCACTTCAAGAATTCGTTTACACCGACTTCAATCCACGTTTACTCTTCGGTCTCCCAGCGGTCACACGTCTCACCAAACACATTCAAAATCCACTATTACATAACCGACTTAACCACCGAACTTATACATTTCTCCTTCCACATCGACCAAACCCAATCTAAACAACTTACTTTATTCTACTCATTAACCCCACACCAACACTTTACTTCACCACCACACCACTCTCTATACGATCATTCCTCTCTTTATCAATTCTCTCACCACCTAGCACACCCCTAAGATTGTCCATTCTGAACACAATTGAACTTCTAGATCTATACTTCTATTCCAGACCATAGTCTCACTACCAGTACAAATAACACAGGTAACAAATTACCCTCATGTAAGACCCCTTACCACACTCAAGACTTAGGTCCTTTGCATTCACCAACGATCAATCTGCACCAGCCACCTCCTCCACTGCACACACTTCCTACTTTACACTCTGCATGTCCGTTCCCTTCTCATCTCAACAATATACCCTAAATATTTAAACTCAGACACTTGTCTAGTTGATCACCATCTACATAACTTCACACTGAGGAGTCGTCCTCACTCACAACCATACCTCTACTCTTACTCCACGTTTTACTTTCAAGCCCGCTTCCTTCTTACCACCACCCCTGAACCCACAATCTTCTCTACCCATCCTGCTCAACTGCTCTTCAGATTCGCCCTACAAAACCAAATCTTCCGCATATAATAGGGAGGGCACCCTCCACCCACCTCCAACTCAACCAATTCTCCACCCATCTACTAACAACCATTCCTGCACACTCAACCAACTCGAAAATTCTCTTCATATCACCCAACATAATCACACAATAAACAACAACTTGAATAACAATGAGACATACATC
>JABUQX010057707.1:7500-27500 GCA_015478945.1 Trachelipus rathkii
TGGGATTAATGCAATCTTGTAGACACTCTTTCAGAAAGTTTAAATTACATTTAGCTATATTTGCCGATATGAGAGAATCCAAACATTTATAAAAAAGTTTCTTTAAATTATAATGTTGGCTTAAAAAGTTTGATACCTCTTGTTGTAAGTTGGGATTCATTTTGTATAGATATTTACAAACTACTAATGCTCGTAGTTCAATAGATATGGATTAATATTATCCCTTGAGGTAGTTAAATTTTTAATTTTCTAAATTTTTATTTATAAAGAAATCATTTGATAAGATTCACATTTTATATACAAGTTTAAATATATTAACACTAATTAAGTCTAGCTTTCGTAGTCAATGATCGACATACTTTTTCAGGACTGAAAATGTTTTGTGATTGATGAAATGACTTTAACTTCGCTGGATTTCTGGCAACCTGGTGTGTCTTTTTATCGATGACGCTCTGTTCCCAATTTTATTTCATTTTAAACTTTCTTTAGTATTTTGTTGAGTGTTGTAGATATTTTTAAATATTTATTTGTAGTATCGTCTATATTTATTTCTCATTTTTGTATATTTAGATTGGTACTATTTTTTATTATGAATGATTCAATAAACTTCCTTTTGTCTGTATTTTGTATGGTTTGTATAATAGTCGGGGAATTTATATTGAAGGTATGGCTTGAAATTTGCCGATGTTTAACTAGTGCCGAGGTTTGTTTGTCATGGTTTAGATCATTTTTATGTTGTTGAAATCTAATAGTAAAATTGTTAGTCTTTCCTATGTATTTGTTGTTGCAGATATTGCAATTTATTCTGTAGACTCCTGAATCTTTGTTCTGACTGAATTTTAGACAGATATTCGCAGAGATTCACGAAAGAAAATTTAGTATTTATAGGCCTATGTTCCGGTATATATTCTTTGATGATGCTTTTTGGTAAATTTGGTACTGGTAATACGTTTGAGAAATTAACAGTATTTGTATCTATTTTTAAATATTTAATCTTTGCTTTTCTTAATGCTTTATTTATGTAATTTTCAGGATAATTTAGTTTATGAAAACTATTTTTTAATGTTTTTATTTCCAGGTTTAAATTTTACGGACTACATAATCTAAATGCTCTTAGGAATAGGTTACTCAATACGACTGTTTTAGTTGATACATCATGGCTTGAAAACCAATGTATATAGGATGTATTTGCTGTTGGCTTACAATATATACTAAAGGACGGGGGGAGGGGGGTTCTTCGTTGTTCCAGGTGATGAGTACGTCTAAGAAGTTTATTTTATTACTGATTTTTCTATTGTAAATTTGATGTTGTGTATTTCATTAATAAAGTTTAAAACAGAATCTGTGTTAATATTCCTTGGTATTAGTGCGAAGACATCATCTACATATCTCACCCATTTTATAGTAGGAAATTGTGGAAATATATAGAAGGTTTCTATTAACTCCATGAATATATTGATGAGTGTTGGGGACAATGGGGAGCCCATTGAAAGTCCGGAGTTTTGTTTATAGTATTTATCTTGAAAGAAAAAATAGGCATGTTCTAGAGTAAGGGATATTAATTTTTTGATGGTATTAAAATCTGGTTGAATATCAACATTATGGTCATTTATATGTTGTTCCAATAAATTTAAAGTAAATTCTACAGGCACATTAGTAAATAATGATGTGGCTGATAATTAGTTAGGATCTTATTGGTATTGTATCTCGAGGGATCTCTGTTATCAACAGTAGCTCGATTGTTGATTCTCGGAGATGTTTCATCTCAGGGCTGTGACTGTGTTTGTTTTGATGTTGTGTGGGGACGGTGGACATTTGTAATGATTTCGTCAAATCCACTATTTCAACCGGCCGATTTTCCTTCCTTAGATTCCCCCTGGAAACCTTGTCCACCATAACTACTAATTGCTCCCAAGGAATCACTGAACCCTGCATAATCTCTAATCCCATTAATGCATCTTCCACTCTGATTTTTACCACTTCAGGCATACTATCTAAAAACTTTTCTCTTACAATGGGCATTTTCTTTATTTCATTCCCCGGAAATGCTCTTTGTGCCAGCCCTAACAATCGTAACACAAAAAGTGGAACATCTTCTCCATCATGCATCACTGCTTCGATAAATTCGGCTGTTTCAGAAATATAGGCTATAGGCTTATTTTCTCTTTGCTGTACTTGGCTTAGACACTCTCCAGCACCAATTCCGGAAGCATTAGTGTGAAGTAGCAATGGAGCAGCGTTCTCAGACCTATCAGGATAAGATAATAGAGGTGGAGACGTTAAAAGTTGTTTGAGCTCTTTAAAGGCTTGTTGACACTGTTACGTCCAAGGGACATTTTTCTGGTACTTAAGTAAATCAAACAAGGGTTTCGCAATTATTGAACAATTGGGAATATGTTGTCAATAAAAGTTAATTAGCCCCATGAATTGTCTAACTTGCTGTGCAGTTTTTGGTGGAGGATAGTTCATAATACCTTCGATATTCTTTTGTAAAGGTTTTAGACTCTTGTTTGAAATTATGTGGCCCAAGAACTTAACCTCTGTTCTTAAAAAAAACTTTTTGACGGTTTCAGTTTCAGTTCTGCCACTCTAAACGCTTTAAGGACTTCTTCCAGGATAGAGAGATGTTTTTAAAAACTCGCTGATAATTATGACATCGTCCAAATTTTATCATAACATCACTCCAAGGAATGTAACACAAAGCCAGCCTCATTGCCCATTGGAATGTAGCGGGTCTGTTCTTGAGTCCAAAAGGCATTTAAAGAAATTCCCAATGACCCAAAGGTGTTGAGAACGCTGTTTTTTCAATACTGTCCTTCTCCATTTCTATCTGGTAATATCCTTTAATCAGATCAATAGTGGAAAAGTAATGCATACCCTACAAACTGAACAATGTATCAATTAAATTGGGAATAGGAAAAGCATCACATTTAGTGATGGAATTTAATTTACGATAGTCAATACAAAGTCTCATAGCACCATCAGGTTTTCGAAATGGAACTACAGGTGCAGAGTATGGTGAGCATGATTTTCTAATAATCCCATCAGCCTCCAATCTCTGACAAACTTCTTCCACTTCATACAATATGGGTCCTTGCAGACGTCTAACCGGATCGTTTACTGGGTCTTCTATAAAAGTTTCTATCGAATGTTTGAGAATGCGTGTACATCCAGCATCCGCATCTCCCAAACTTAGAGCTTGTGGATACTGTATTAAGAGCTGTAGAACTTTCTCCTTTTGTTTGTTGGACAAGTCGGTCTTATCCAACTCAAAGGCTTTTCTTAAGTTGTCTAATGTCCATTCTTCATAAGTATCTTGTGGCTTTTGTGTAATCTCCACAGCATTCACCGAACCATAATTGGATTCTTTTTGATGTACTTGATGTAATAGAGAATAAGTACCTGGAGAATAACCCTGCTTTAAATTAATTGGATTTTCAAGATACATTAACAATAGAATCTCTAGTATATGGAAAAACTGAGTAATCAGTAATAAAGTGATTATATTTATTGGGAGTGAACAATATTAACGAATCTTTTTCTAATATAGGACTATATGTAGTAATAGGAACCGATACACAGGTACAAGGTGGGATTATTGTATCACTACTTACCATAGCTATTTCTCCTACATTGTTTCCTTTACATAATCGAATACCAGTATCTTTAGTTATTACAGTTATAATATTATTATTTCTCTTAATTAATTCCTTGGTGGATAAGTCTGGCAACAAATTATCTTTCTGCAGCAAATTGTATCCAAAAATAACATTAAACCAGTTAAATGTTCATCCACCACCACAAAAGTGTTCAGTGAGGTAGAATATTCATTGGAGAGTTTTAATTGTAGTGTAATTTCACCCAAAACAGGAAAAATTACCTTGCCTATACCACTAACACCTGTGTATTGAGTGGCCTGCAACGGAAACTTTTCCTTGTCTAATAACATACATTTTGTTGGTAATTAGACTTAAGAAATGGTGTATCATTTTCACAGCTCTTTAATACATACACCTATCAATAAAGCATCCTCTGGAGGATTTTGAACATTTTTAATTTGGATAATAAGATCATTAAAATGGGATATATGGGGATTTTGGAGTGAGGTTTGTTCCTCAATTACATTTGGAAAATTTAGAATTGGGATATCTGTAACAATAGATGGAGAGGGATAAACCACCACCTCACCTTGTGATCCAACTTCTTCAGCCGAGGAATTTAATAATTCATTAAAAGATGAGGCTGAAGGCACAATACAAAACTCTGCTTCTGGCATGAGTTCCTCAGAAACACCTTCATCCACATGTTCATTTCTGATTGGCAGTTGTGACCCTTCAATTACTGTAGTTGATGTTTGATTTGTAATTCTTTGTTGTTGGGGTTTAGGATTCAAATACACAGTCTGATGTTCACATAGATCTTCTGGAGTCAAATCCACAGTCTGATGTTCACATAGATCTTCTGGAGTCAAATCCACAGTCTGATGTTCATATAGTTTTTTTGGAGGCTCTGTGGGTAGGTCAATGACCACAGAGCACTCTAGTTTCCCCTCGTTTGGGTACATTTTCTGATAATCGTTGTGGACATTGTATTCCCAAATGTCTACCCCGACAAATAGGGCAATCTGGAGTATCATCCTCTGGTTGAGCCCTCTGACTTCGTTGAGGACAGTCCTGCATGACATGTCCATTGGCTTCACAACATATACATTTGTTTTAAAAGGTATAGCAGTCATCTGCAACATGTCCCCTTTTTTTGCAAAACCGATACTTTGGTCGTAACCGACAGTCTCGGACATCATGCCCTGGCTTTTTACAATAATTACATTTAGGAGGAGAATTGGGTGTCTGTTGACTATTCATTGAAGGTCTACCTTTCAGGGAAATTTGAATTTTTGTCATTTCCAGGAGGACAATTAGGCGGATATGGAATTCTAGGTGGTTGAGCGATTTGAGAGAAATTTTGAACATAAGTCGGGTTACAAGGACCAGAATACCTTGGGTCTGAGAGAACCAACGAAAAACTCTCGGAAGGTTGAGGAAATTGTGAGCCTCTGTCGGATAAGGAATATCCTGGATATGTCAATGTCAATGGCCAGGTTGGTCCAACCGATGGTGGAACAGTGTACTGCAGCGGCCGATGAGATGCAGAGGGAACTACCGAAGTCAAATCAATAACTTCTGGTTCAGTTGTTATAGGAGTTTTATTATTTGTTATATCTACAGCCACCCCACTTGCAGTCTCCAAAATGATTTTTCGTGAATAATTGTCATCGATTAACTTGACCAGTCCTTCCCAAGAAAGTACAGCACCTCCCATGGACAGTTCACAAACCACTGCAAGAGAATTGACTTGATCTTGTATAGATTTCGGTAAGCTATTTATAAGCTTTTCTCTAACCACCTTCATAGTACTAACATCCGATCCCGTAAAAGCTTTTTCTGCCAATCCTTGCAACCGCAAAGCATAGAGTGGAATAGTCTCGGTGGATAAAATCTGCACAGCATTAAAGGTGCTCAAATCACTTTTGGTTTGTTTCTTTAGGTAGTCTCCAAACCAATCAGTTAGTTCCTTTTTAATATGGGCATAACTTGCATTGGTTTTCATTAGCACATCGTAAACCTGCTTTATGGCACCTTCCAAATGCAAGCCCAAATATGTTCTCCAACCATCAGCAGTAGAACTAGGATAAGTGGCAAGGGCGTATTCTTCAAATCCAAACAAAAATTGTGGAAAAGGTTCTCCATTTTCTAAACAGTACTTTCCTACAGGAATCATTTTTTTCAATTTCTGCTGTTGTTGATCCCTCATCATTCGCATCATTTGCGTGATCGTCTTTAAAGTTTGTTGGTTTTGTTCCAACATTCTCAGCAGCAAAACAGTGTTATTTTGGTCTTGAGATGGTGGGTTTTGCATGGGTATTTGATGTTGTGAACCTCCTATAGACAATGGAACCTGCTGAAAAGGTATAAATGGTGTGGAAGGAATAGGCTGTTGGGAAACATTTATTCCAGGCTGCACGCCACCAAGAAAGGGACTAGTCATAGAAATTCCCACCAGCAAATTTAATTGGGAAACCGTTACCGGAGACGACGTCATGAACGAGGAGGGCACTGAACCTGTCGAGTGTGCTGAACTTACGTTCAACATCCCCGAAGACTCACTGAAGCCAAATTGGGATGGTACAGACATAATAGGGTCAGATATCATCAAGCTTGTTGGTTGGCTAGCCACTAGTCCTGATGAATCTGAGGTGGAGATAGAGGTGTGTAAGGGAGAGTAATTCCAGGATCACCAAAATTTGTAGAATGGTCTAGAAATACGGATGACCCTTATACTACGGAATGTTACTTTCCTTAATATATATATATATATATATATCATATATTATATATATATATATTATATATATATATAATATATATATATATATATATATATATATATATATATATATATATATATATATCTTATTTATATATTTATATATAACCTACACCGAATAGTTATTCTAAAGATTAATCCTATCTAAATATTGTTATTAATTATTATGAACAATAAATAGTAACTGATATAATTATGTATTTATTTTATCCTTACCTAATAGAGGGGCTAAAAAAGGTTGTAGAGAGGATTGTTTCTGCCAATACTATTACACCTTGCCTCATCATGAACCTAGGCTTTTACGCCTAAGGGGGTTCCTCTTGTCTCGGAACCTCGTATCCATCTACCAATGTTACATGTTTGTAGATTCAACATTAGTGTTTCTTGGTTCATCAGGGGAATATTTTATCTAAACTTAAATGACTTATTTAATTACAAATTATGGAGGGTATTTGAGTAAGACCCGTTGTTGTTATATGTTTAATGAATAACTAACCCTAAATATATACATATACAATCATATAGTCACAAATTTGGTACTCTAATCTTATAACTACAAGTAATCACAATTATTCTTAACATACAGAATATAACATACGGAAAGACTTCTACCTGGTTGACGATATATAACCGGGGGTCTTTAGAAACATTTACACTTGTTACAATATTTAACGTTTACCTGGGAGTTTGAGAGTAAAGGAATAGGGAATGTAAAAATTTCTATCCTTAACCATTACAAAAATTTAAAATTATAGAAATAGTTTATTTAATTTACTAAAAGTAAGTATTCTAAATTATTTTAGTTTATCAGAGAAAGTCAATGTTTCTTAAGTATATTTAAGTATATATTATCACAACTTTTTCAACGTTTCTTTTTATTCAATTATTAACTGTCAAGTTCACCACTATATTAGCACTATCACAACGAGATTGAAAACCTCCACCAATAGTAGAAGATATGGGTAATTATAAAATATCGGACAGTCCCATATTAGAGAAGTATTGTCACAGCAAAGTTTCTAGTCAACACATTCAATAAGGTATCCATAAGGGGGATCCAACATCGGGGTTTATAAACAAGAATCTGGGAAATATTCTCAAAGTCTGGGAGAAGTTAGAAGTTTTTAGTCAACAAACCCCAACATACGAATTTATCATCAAGAAGCTTCTTCACAAACGAAGCCCAGTAATAAAATTTATCCAACAAGAAGGCTAGGAATAGAATCCGACAGAAGTTTCATCACCAATGAAACCCTGCATTAGAAGCCCAGCATTAGAACCCTGGGGAAAACATAAAACATAGAGTGAGTCATGCTTTCACCAGTTTCTTTATTTAATTTTTATTTTATTTTAATGACTTAAAACTCACCCTCGACTAACGAGTCCTGATATTCGGGGTTCAAGCTGAAGAACTGGGGAATTTATGGATCAAGAATCGGGGAATCGAAGATACAGTCGCGGGAGCAACTGGAACATTGGGAAACCAGTTATTTAGTTATTAACATATTTAAAGCATCTTTAACATTTAATTATTCCAATTTGCCATGTAACAACATTAACTTGATTAAAATATATATAATTGACTATTATATTTAGGTACTAACCTGTTTAAGTCTTTGTACAAACATACAAGATGATGTTTTAATCCAAAAATAGTTTTACTTCGATTAGAGTGTTAATTGTGTCCAATATAATTAAAGAAACTTAGGACACAATTATATCATAAAACAAAAAGCATTTCAAAATTCATAATTTCAGCAAATTTAAATAAATACTACGATACTAAGGGCTGGAATAACAGATAATATATATTAGTAGTAATTATCAGGAATATAATCATTTTCATAAATACAACCATAAAAATGAACAATGGGTTTGGAATGACTTATATATATATATATAAAAAAAATATATCTTAGAACCCATTTCCTATGGATTCCTACAAATCTCAGAATCAACATAAAAATACTTAAAACACAAAGAAAAAAGAAAGGGTTCTCACTCCCCCTTACATCCCCCCCACTAAGTCTAAATTCCCCACCCCTGATTTTTTTAAGTATTTTCCAAAATATTGGATCTTTAAATTTTAACAATGACCAGGGGTAGAGTTCATAAGCACTCTCGAACCTAAATAATGACTGAAATCTCTAAGTATTTGAGACTTAGTCTGGGAGACCAACAAAGTACTTTGTACAGGCTTTGAAAAGAGCTGTTAGTTCTGGGAATTTTATACAGAAGTATTAAATAAATGTTACTACGATAACTACACTACATTATTATTAATTATACACATTCATTTTTTATCATATCACACAGGTCAGGTCAATAATGACAAAAATTTTCTCTCCTGTTCAATGTTACTTCACACAAAAATAAACAAATTCTCAGAATCAACTTAACACTACTATGTTTGCATTTATTCTCTTTACAAATTGTTTGTGGTGTGCGGTAAATGAAAATACGAGGTTTATACCCCAACACTAGCTTAGCTGAAAAACATTTTATGCATTAGTGAACGTTTCAGACATATATTAAAATAAACCTACATCTGGAATAAAGTAACCAATGATTAAAATTATATTAGTAAATAATTTTATAAATTTATAAATTTATAGAAGAAAATTTAAATAGATTATAGGACATTTTTTTTTTTAACTCATGGCTCCATGGATACTAAACACTGCAATCCTATCTAAGGATAAGTTATCCAAAGTGTGAATAACCTATTAATATAAGGCCTATATAAAAATAATAGTTACATTAAGCAATAATGCATTTCAGATATTTTTGATTTATTTATATCCCAAGTAAGTACCCCCTTTCCCTCCGGCTCCCTTTTAAACCCAGAAGACAGTAAGAGAGACAGGAAAAAGGAAAGAAAAAGGAAACTAGTTAGAGATGCCATAGGTTTTTTAGCAGCAAAATATATTTGATTATATAAAGTATAATATAATCTCCATCAGGGGTCTATTCATTTCATATTTAAAGGGGACCAGGCAAAGGAACTAAGATCTCTGTACTGAAACGAAAAAGACAGGGAAGGTAAGTCTATTGGATCAATTGATACTACTTCTATCTTTGAGTCCATTATATGTAATAACTCTGTCTGGTTTATATCAGGTAACAACTCATTATCTTCGAGAGCAACAGTTCCCAACACTTTCTTTTCTCAAAGGTGCACCATACTCTCAACGCAGAGTAAAATGGAATCCTGAGGCAGAAGAAACCTTTAATATGGCCAAATTGGCCCTCAAAAATGCTATACCTTTGGGTTTTCCTTCTAATAATGCTCAAATATCTGTTTTCACTGATGCTAGTCAGACAGCCTTGGCAGGTGTAGTAGTTTCTACAGAAAATGAAAAAACAGTTCCACTGGGATTTTACAGTTATCGATTGAATCCTATTGAAATTGGTTATAGTATATATAGCAAGGAACTCCTTGCCTTGGTTAAAACAATTAAGAAATTTACCCACATAGTAGAAGGAAGGAAGGTAGATGTGTTTTGTGACAATCTTTCAGTCACACAGTCACTTAAAAAAGAGACTGATGCTAATCACTTGCTAGCAAGGGAGCAGCGATACCTAACTTTCTTGTCTAAGTATGATTTGACTGTACATCATATTAAATCTGTAGAAAATATTCTTGCAGATTTCCTGAGTAGAAATCCAGCTCAGAGAACCACTGAATGGCCATCAAATTTGCCCACTCTTTCCACTTCTGCGGAAAAAGTAAACATAGATTCAGCAACAAGCTCTTCTCTTCAAATTTGGAGATCAGATACCTGAAGCAGAAGTCATTCCAGAAGTATCCTGTGATGAAGTCTTGGTGTCACCAGATTTTCTACCCCAGCAGAATTCTTCAACAGAGGATGACGATTAAGCACATGCATCAATTTTCAATATTTCGCCAATGATGTGTTTGAACTTTTTCAATATAAGATTGACTTCAAAGAACTGCAAGCAGGACAAGAAACTTATGTACAACTTCAGAAATATTTAAATAACCAAGAAAATACTGGTCTTAAGCTTACAAAAAGACTACTATTATCAGAATGACTTGGTCTCACTAGCTGTTGATAAATCTATTCCAATTTCAACACGTGTCTTTGTTCCAGAAATTTTTATTTTTCCTGTTTTTTTTTTTCTCACTCTTTTTGGGCATTTTGGTGTTAAGAAAACTCTGACATCCCTTAGAAAGCGCTTTGTATGGAAAAATATGCCAAAGGTATGTAAAGCAATTTGTACAAAGTTGTGATGCATGTCAGAGATCTAAATCTTTTCGCAAAATAAGCCCTCCATATGAATCTTATAGGCCAGTATCGGCCAAATTTCAAGTAGTCCATATTGACATTCTTAAAATGCCTCAATGCAAAAGCTATAAGTACCTTTTAACATTGATTGATAGGTTCTCCAGTTATCTCTTTGCTTTCCTTTTGAAAAACATAGCAAACCTCTTACCCATAGTGGAGGTAATACTAGAGAAATTCTTCTACCCTAGCTGGAGTCGGTGGCAACTTACGTTTCTGATAGAGGAACGCAGTTTACGTCAGACTTATTCAAGAGTGTGTGTGAGGAGTTAGGATCCCGGCATAACTTTACCTGGGCCTATACCCCACAAAGCAATGGTCTCGAAAACTTCCATAGAACATTGTTGAGATCTTTGCGAGCCATGCTGTCGGATGAGTTGGAGGATGTGAAGTATTATTAGCTAGATCTTCACCCCATTGTGCTATTGTGTCTGCGTACCGCCCCTTTGAATTCAGAAGAAATCACCCCTACCATCTTAATGATGGGTCAAAATCCAACTCTCCCTTGAGCATTAATAGATCAGCTGGAGTCCTCCTTCCCCCTGTCCATGAAAACTTACGCTGAAAAACTAAAATTATTCTTAGGACTCCCTCTGTCTCCAGAATTTACTGCCAAGAACCCCAAAATATATGTGCCAAATAGTCTGCAAGATGCCAAATTTGTATTAGTTAAAAAACAGCAGTATGGCCGAAACAAACTAGAACCCATATATCATGGCCCCTATCCCATAGTAAAGTTATCTGGAAATAATATGTACATAAATAAGAATAATCCAGTACAATGTGAAAACTTAATAAATGTAAAGCCATATTTTATGTTAAATAATGAATTGAAGAGTTAGATGATTTATAAAAAATTTTCTATTGGTGCTACTAAAGTTATATTTCTAGTGCAAGTATCTCTTTGTGATAAGCTGATATAAAGGTGAAACCTTTCATGTAACAATGTTGATCTACTTTTTAGGTATAAAGTCATTTTGTTAGATTTAAGTTTCCTCTTCTACTTGAATTTTCACTTAATCTTCTCTATTCATCTAAAATTAAGTACTTTAGAAGTGACTGGGTGTTCAGGTGTGAATCTCAAGTAAACTTGGAAATTCACCTCCAAAAGTCACCACGTGCAAATATATATAATAGCTTTAATAATTTGTCTAATAAAATAATTTTTGTATAATTGATGTGAAATACTCGTAATAATTACGATAAATGGCGGAATTGGCCATAATTTGTAAGTTGTTAACGGTGTTGGCAAATTGCCCCTCAAAAAATTACCCATGTCAATGTTTGGTTTTATTTTTTTTGTAGCCTGCGAATTTTGCAGTAAGATAAAAATCAAATTTTTAAACAACTTTAAATAACTTTTAAATAAATTAATCACTAAATAAAAAACTGATATTTAGTTTATTTTAATGCATTAATAACATAAAAATAAGAAGACTCGATATTCGTAAGAAATAAAAGCCCCGACTTGGAAACTCATCGTTTGATGGTAAGGCTTAGACTCTCAGACTAAGTCCTTCCATATATATATATATATATATATATAATATATATATATATAATATATATATATATATATATTATATATATAATATATATATAATATATATATACACAAAACTGGCACAAATTTTTAGACTGATCCGTGAGGTTGAGACATTTTGTGTCCCTATTTTTGTGAACAATATGAATTTAGAAGATTTATTTAGAACTTTATGAAAATGAATTTAGAGTTTTAGCATTGTTGCAGCATTTTTGTTTGATAGTAGATTAAAAGGTTTGTAAAAAGTGTGAGAAAGAATGTGAAATTACGAAATAGGAGGAAAATTTTATTTTTATTAAAATACTAAAACAGTTGCTTATAGTGTGCGTTAGTGATAGGATGTGTTTTGATCAGAGCTCCAATGGGCAGAGTGTAGTTTATATTGTTTTGGTTATTTTTTCTAATTAAGCGTGTTTTGTATATTAAGTGATGCCCTGTTTTAAGTGTTTTTAACCATTATGGTTTTAATATGTGAAGATTCTGATGTAACCTTATAAAGATAAGTTATTCGCTTTTAATTTTTTTTTTTGAAGCTCTTTTAGTTATGTTAGATTCTTATAGTTAGTTTTTAGGGTTGAGCAGTTGAAAGCAATACGTAGTTTTGTTTTTATTTTTATTTTTTTTCCTCGACTTCTTTTTAACTTAGATTTTTGGCGTTTACTTATTTGAATATCCATTATTGAATAATTTAAATGACATAAGAATTTATTAATTTTTTAGTTGATCAATAATATTTTTTTTTTCTTTTTTGTATGTAATTTCTTGAGTGTGTGTGTGAGTGCGTGAGTGTTTTTGAACTTTCTGGATTATTCATATTTTAGATATTTACTATAAATATAGGCTTTTAGCGTAATGTAGATCTACAGTGAGTATTGGTGTGATAGTTCAGTCATGGTATATATATTATACGATTACTCTGAACTCTATGAAGTACGTACCTTTATATACTCGTGACGAGTTTGGATTTGCTTGTTTGGTGTATCTCTTCAGATAATATGTCGCGAATATTTATCGCTAGTGTATATGTGTGGACTCTACTGTAGTATATATGGTTGATTGTGAGCATATAGTGAGACTGTGTGTGGCTGTGTATGATGGTTGGATTTGCCCCAGGCGCTGGTTTCATTTGACTTTACCAACAGTTTGTTGCCTTGAAACTCTTAACTTTTGCATCCGTGGAATACCACCTCTCTAACTCTAACCCTAATCTTTTGCTCTTGTCGGACCCAGATGGCTAAGAAATTCATCCTCTAATTCGTTTAATATATCCAACTATAACTTATTACATAATTTCCGTCTGAAAGGGTGGAGTAACTGTGCTATGTAAACTAACACTCCGAATCACGTCTCGAGACTTGATCTCCTACTTTCGATGTTGCTGCTGGCTTAAAATCCTTTCTTCCTTCTACTACAATAAATCTTGTGGCTTCTGCTACTGTTCTCCTAATCGAACAGATTTTCAGCCTTTTTTGATTACTTACTACTTCTCACGAGACTGTTATATCTTCTCATCCAAATACTGAGGTCCTCTATTTAGGGGATTTTCAATTGTACCAACACTGAATGGTGGGGTCCTCTCATACTGGTTTAGGTGGGGAGGAAGCCGAATCAATCAGTATTCTCAACGGATCTGGAGCAACTAATAAAAGAACCAACACACATTCCGGATCATCCCACACAATTCTTGAACACTCTTGACCTATGTTTTACCACTCACTAGTCCTTCTCTCTAAAATACACCACCCTTTCGCTCCTATCGGTAAATCTGACGACACAAACTTATATCTCTTAATTTTAATACTTTTTCTCTCCAACAGCTCCAATCTGCCCTCTGCGTTTTTTCTGGCACTTTAAATCGGGCTGACTGGGGGGCCTTTTACGTTGCTTCTATGCTAACTATAAATTGGAGTGACTGCTTTAACTCTGATGACGCTTTTCGGCTTCTGCTGATAAAGTGGGAGCTGTACTCGTTGATGGGATGAGCCAGGTTCATTCCTTCTTCGCTAAATCTTTTTCTCCTCAAAAAAATCCATGTTCGATCGTGCTTGTTCTATTGGCCATTCAGGCTAGAGACAGTGCAATATCGGGTGTTGAAAAATTCTCATTCTCCTATCAACTCTCGAAAATTTTCATTCAGCTAGAAATCGTTGGCAGGGATACTCTTCGATGAAGAACGCGGGTTTTCATTTAACGAAAGTGCGCTGACCTCCTGGTTCTCCTACTACAAATCTTCTGGCCTCTTGCCAAAAACATCTCTAACAAACTTCTGTAAATCTCCTTTCCCTCCTCTTATTCGATCTGATGGTTCTGTTGCTGAATACTCCACTGAAAAGGCCAATCTCTTGCCTCCTATTTTCCCTCTAACTCAACCTGCACGATTCTGGCATTCCTCTTCCTCCTCCTTCTCCTGCTCCTCTTGGTGTTATATGCCTTTGCCTGTGATTACATTTGATCGGGTGCATGGGCTTCTGAAATCTATGAACGTAAGGTAGAAGGCGGGTGGCCCGGATATCATTCCTCCCCGAGTTTTGGGGAGTGTGCTTCCGTCTGACCCCGCCCCTCGTCAACTATATTCTCTAATGCCCTAAATACTAACACTTTCCCTCAGTTTGGAAGCGCGCATATGTCCAACCTATTCCGAAAAAAGGAAGCCGCTCTGATCCTTCTAACTATCGCCCTATAGCTCTCACTTGTATTCTATCTAATTCCTCAGGGTTCTGTCTTGTCTCCTACATTATTCCTGCTTTTCATTAATGATCTTCTGCCCTGCACATCTAACTCTATCCACTCATTGCCGATGACTTTCGACCCTTCATTCTTCAAAACTAACATTTCAATTCTGCTCCCTCTTTTAACTTCTAGAATTGCCTCTCATGTTAATCTGTCCGATTCTATTCTCGCTGATCTGGACAGACATTTCCGGGTGGGGTCCAATCTGCAACCTTGTGAACAATTTAATTTTTTAAAACGTCTACCAACTTCTCAAATCTCCCTCTCTAAGACACCTTTCCAACTTTCCTACTCTTTCGACGGTTCTCTCGTCTCTCCTGTTGACAATATAAACATTCTTGGCATAAAAACATAAACAAAAAAATGTCTTGGAAACCTCACATCACAACGGTTGCTAGGGCGGCCTCAAAGAACTGGGAGTTCTGTTTAGACTGGCAGACTTTTTTTCCTCTTCTCTTCTTCAGTTGCTCCAGCTGATACAAGGGTCTCATCCGCCTTGTAAGGAGTACTGCTCTCATATCTTGGGGGCTCCTGGTTTCACCCGGCTTTTGGATAGGGTCGAGTCAAAGCCAAAAGGCTAATATAAACTGCCCAGAACTTTCAGTTCACTTGCCCTCTATCTTTGCGCGGCGCGATTTCGGTGCTTTATCTCTTTTCTTATAGGTACCGTAGGGCAAGCTGCTCGAGGGAACTTTACCTCGCGTACCACACCCTTTACGTCGCCCTCGTAGCACTAGGGGTGCTGTGTTGGCACATGAGTTTTGTGTTGATATTAGTACTGCCATGAACTTGTTCGTGCGGTCTTCCTTCTTTCTGCCACCACAAAAAAAAGAAACACTTACATCTTCTGTGTTTCCTACTCAATTTAATCTCCCTCACTTTAAAGCCTGCATCTGTGCTCATCTGCGTAATTTGCGTTAGATGAATATTTGAGACGTTCAACACCCTCCTTGAATAGGGCTCTGCTCGTGAGCGGCGGTGTCAAGTGTTAAAAAAAAAAAAAAAAAAAAAAAAAAAAAAAAAAAAAAAAAAAAAAAAAAATTTTTGCCTCCAAGTATACCGTTTCTGCAAAATATTATTTTTTTTCCAATATTTAAATATCCTACAGTGATGCACTTTTAATTATGTATTTCTTTGTACATAACAAAACAGTTTCCAGGGTAGTAACCTATTTAAACAGTTATAGATTGGTTTAATTTTTGCACGAGGCAGAAGGAAACAACATCTACTCAGCTATTTGGCGTTATTTATGTGGCAAAGAAAGCATCCTAAAGATGAGAGATTTGAACATTTCCTGGAAGCTATAGCAAGGAATCATCCATAAGTCGTGAGTTGATTATTTATTAAACTTAAATCATTATTAATTTTTTACTTAAAGACAAGCTATCTAGGTTAGGTCTTGGTTTACGGCAATGACAATCCATCTAGGTTAGGTCTAGGTCTATTGCAACAGCGATTCGTCTAGATAGGTCATACTGTATGGCTTTTTAAGTCTAGGTTATGATAAAGTTTGGTTTGGTACACCTAGATATAAAACTATATATAATATATTATATAATAAATATATATATATATATATATATATATATATATATATATATATATATATATATATATAATAAATATATATATATATATATATATATATATATATATATATAATATAATATACAAGAATTAAAACTAAACTGCGATCCCGTTGGTGGCGCTGGTTTGGGATAGCTAACCTTAAAGTTTGATTTCCTGTGGTCCCCCCGTGTTACCCCCTGCATAAGGGATAAAGCACATTAAAAGGTAGTTAGATTTTTATTTATTTTTTTTTTTTACATGATACCACCACTCACGGGCAATGCCCTTTTCAAAAGGAGGGGGCAAAAAAAAAAAAAAAATTTAAATAAATAAAAAAAATAATTTGAAAGAAAACAAATTAAAATAAATGGAAAGTAAACCTACCCTGTCCCTTACCTAACATAATTTCCTCAGGTGGGTGCAGACGCAGGACTTAAAATAGAGGAAGATTGAATATTGCGGGGAAAATAAAAAAAAGGCAAGGAGCTCCACAAAATAGATGAGGCAGGAAAAAAAGGAGGTACCATAACGAGTGATCCTTGAGTCTCCAATATTCAAACAATTTTCATGAGAGAACAAGACACCTCTTGTGTTACGAGGGCGACGCAGTGGTGGAGGAATGCAAGAGGTCAATTCTCTTGAGCACCTGCCGTTGTAATACCTATAGAAAAGAGATAGGGCACCAACATCATGATGCAGAGAAAGTGGGTCAAGGGAGTCAGAAAGTATGGGACAGTTTATAAGCCTCTTAGCCTTAGCTTCAACTCTATTCAAAAGGAGGGTAGAACCGGATCCCCCCCAAATGTGGGAACAGTATTCCATACAGGGGCGAATAAGACCTTTACATAACTATAGTATCTGAGCAGAAGAAAAAAATTCACGCAATCTGAACAGAATTCCCAGCTTTTTTGAGGCCATTTTAGCAACTGATATGATGTGAGGTCTCCAGGACAATTCACTATTTATGTTTAGTTCAAGAAGTTTTATGATTGTTTTACGGTAAGACATTCAGAGCCGTCAAAGAGATAGGAATTGGAGGTATTTTTAGGAGAGGGAGATATGAAGAAGTTGAGTTTTCAAAGAGTTGAACTTCACAAGATTACGGTTACCCCACAGAGAAATTCGGACAAAATCTGCAAGAATTAAATCAAAGCTGTAGACGAGAGGCAACTCTAGATACAAACGAGGAAGCACAATTAAAATGAGTGGAAGAATGGAGAGTTGAGTTATCAGCATAAGAGTGAACAGAGTTAGAAGTGCAGCTTAGAGGATCGTTAAAGAAAAAAGTAGGATTAAGTGGAATAAACAAACCTGCGGAACACACAATTAATAAGAAAGGATGAAGAGGTTGCTCCATCAACAAGAGCTGAAATGGAACAATCTGAGAGAAAACTAGACAAGAGTAAGCAAAGTGAAGGAGGAAATCCAAAGGAAGGTAGTTTAGAGAGTAGCATACGCATATCCCTGTCAAAAGCTTTAAATATGTCAAGCGCTACCACACAAGACTCACCATGATCCTTATGGGCAGAAGACCATAGATCAGGGAGATAGGAAAGGATATCACCAGTTGATCTAACGTCGAAAGCCATACTGACGATCTGAAAGAAGGGAAGGAGATTCTATATGATCAAGGAAATGAGAGTTAAGGAGTTTCAAAGATTTTAGATAGAATACAAGTTAATGCAATAGGTTGATAGTTAGAAGGATCAGAACGGCTACCTTTTTTTGGATTGGCTGAATTAAAGCGAGCTTCCATGATTTAGGAAAAAGTATTTTTATTAAGGCATAGGGAGTAGAGTTGAACGAGGACAGGCGCCAGCTCAGAAGCACACTCCCTCAAAACACGAGGAGGAATGCCTTCTGGGCCACTGGCTTCCGGACGTTCATAGATCTCAGTATCTCATGTACTTGATCCTGAGTAATGACAGGTAGAGACATTGGACACCTGAGGGGGGATGGAGCAGGAGGAGGGGAGCCAGAATCGTCCAGGGTGGAATTAGATGAAAAAAGAAGACCAAAGAGATTAGCCTTTTCAGGAGTGTTAGCAACAGAACCGTCAGAATGGATAAGAGGGGGAAAGGCAGATTTACAGAAGTTATTTGAGATGTTTTTGGCAAGAGGCCAGAAATTTTTATCAGAAGGAGAATCAAGAAGGGCATCACACTTTCTTTTAGTGTAAGAATGCTTGACTAGTCAAATAATATCCCTGCATCGATTCCGGGCATAGCGAAAATTAGTTAGAGTAATAGGAGAATGAGAGTTCTTCCAAGCCCTATACGCAATGATGTACCGATACCAGAAAAGAGGCCGATACTGATACTATTTTTTTTGGTGCCGACACCGATACTTTAATTAATATAGGTCTAATAAATACGCAGTATTAAGATAGAACATTTGTGTACTGCTAGGCAACTCAGGATTGCATTCCCTGTATACAACCAATACTTAGTCATTTATTTCATATTTGGTTGTGCCCAAGTATATTTATTTTATAAATTAAAATAATATCTTTAAGGAATAATAAATGCGAATATAATATTAATAACTTTTCCATTCCATTTCCATTTTCCAGTAAGTATTAACAAAGTTTAGCTACTAGCTTTTATGTTTTAACATGATTACAATTTGCAAGGAGATTCTTTAACTAGCTACAATATAAAGAATAAAAATAATGAAAGAAGAGACCTCAATTAATCAGCTGAAAAGACAAAATAAAAAAATGCTATTTTTCAAACATGACATAATAATAATATACTACTTTAAGATAAAGATAGATATCATTCAATATTCAAATTCAAAAATTCTCAAATTGTGATGGAAAAAACATTAAGCTTTCACTAGTATCTGGCCAGAGCCTGTTCCTTTTTGGGGTGTTTACATTCCCACCTACACTAAATATATGCTCGCTCTCCGACTGATGAGGGGAGGGGCTGATAAATATATTTTCTGGCAAGCACTGATAATAATGGATAACCTTGGCCCATTTTCATGCCACCACATGAAAGGATTCCTCTCTGTAGGCAGCATCTCCATGTTTTCATAGACCTCATCTCCCTCTTTCACAGATTGGCAAATTTGAATTATCTTTGGTCCTTTGATGATGCTCTTCAGTTTTTACGATGAGGTTCGCTTGGTGTAATTCCTTTTGAAGATGAATGAATCGTCAATCTCAAATAGGGTCCATCATCTTATCAAAAGTCTAACATATCCAAATCTCACTTCATCTTCAGTATGTTTATTTAAGCTGAAAGCCACCATCGTCAGCTATCAGTGACCTGTTGCCAGTGTTGCTGATAAGGTCAGCTTCCACTTCGTGAATCTTTTTTTGGTCATGCAAAGCAAGCTCCTTCGGTTATGCCTAATTAAACGCATTCTAGAAGTGGTTCACCATCAGGGATGCCATTCTTGTGGGGTTTCAGCTAGCTTAAGGGATTCCTTATTAGAACTTTTTATATATCGAAACTAGA
>JABUQX010057708.1:0-2500 GCA_015478945.1 Trachelipus rathkii
CAGGAGAGAATAATCATAACGTACAGTTTCGAAAAACGATATGAACAATGTGAAAATTTTTTCATAAAATCCAGTTCGAATAAATGATATGGAAATGTCAAAAAAATTCCATAATATACAAGTTCGATAAAGGATCAGAATAACGAATAGGAGAGGAAAGTAATTTTATCTACGCTTATATGTTATTATTATCTATATTTCTATTATCTTCATCGCCATTAAATTTAAAACATTTTATCAAGTTTAAAAAAGGAAATGGATGGTTTGGGTATTATATAATATAATATATATATATATATATATAATATATATATATATATATATATATTAATATATATTATAATATATATATATATATATAATATATTATATTATATATATAATATATATATATATATATATATATATATAATATATATAATATTATATATATATATATATATAACATAATAAATAAAATTATTTATTTAAAATAAAAAAAAATTTAATTAAATTTATTTTTAAAAAAAAAGTAAATATAATATAAAAAAATATATTATTTAAAATTTAAATAAACCTCATATAATATATACTATATATATATATATAATGGTAAATATTAGTTAATTATTTCCAGGGCTGCGGAGTCGTTAAATTAAATTTTTCGACTCCGAACTCCTTAATTCAGAATTTGGATTTTCACTCCCCGCTCCACTTAAACAAAAATTTTCGACTCCGACTCCACTTAAAACAATTTTCGACTTCCGACTCCGACTCCAGCAGTCAATTTCAAAATTTCGACTCTGACTAGCTTAGTGCTTACAGATTTACAGTAAAACATTTTTTTGTTATCAACTATTTTTTTTTTTCGCTCAAAAAATATACCACTTTTTCCAATGAATCTAATCTCTAAATGCTATACGGTAAAGTACCGTAACAGACTAGAGGTGTAGCGGATATTCGCATCCGCATATCATTTTTCTCTACCAATCCGCATCCGCATGAATTTTTTTTGCGGATAGTATTTCAGTTATGAATTATGAGACTAAATATGTTCCTCAACTTTCTGTAACGCAAGATGTTCCAGATTCGTTGGAAATAGTAGTTGTACATGCTTGAAAGATGGAGAAAATAAATGAGCTGTCTCCCCTTATGCTACTTCGAACAAACACAAAGGTGAAAGGCTTTTGACAGGTAATGATAATACGATTTAGGTAAATTGTAATTACTCTTCTTAAAACCATTTGAAGAGGTAACAAGAACTATTACTCAGAAAACTTTTTGTTGCCAGACCGAGATTTCTCTATTGGCAACGATGAAAGCTGTGCTTAATACTAATCCTGCTATTAAAAGTAAGGGACCTTTCAAAGGTGACAGAAACACTAATGCTGGAGATAGATAATAGATTTCAAAAATCTGCAAAAACTATTACGCATCTGCAATACGTAACTTTTCTAATATCCCTAGAATACAAACACCAAATTTTCTTTTGGAACCCACGTGTTTCAACAGAGGGTTAAAATTTATTTAGTATGCCTATGTGATGAAAATGCTGCTAAAGCCAGAAACTTCACACCAGCCATAAAAAGGAAAAGATTGCAGAAAACAGACACACATTTGCTATCTGTTAGCGAAACCATTGCAGAATCCATGAACGTTCTATTGGCTTCTAGCAGCGATGAAAGAGTCTTGTTCAGAGGGTGTCAATGGACAACTCTGGTCATTGATCAAAGACTTATCAAAAGCAAAAACTCATTGGAATCGGATAAAGATAAATTGGTTTGATGGCGTGATAATTGTAAACATTTCTTCAAGAAGTAATCATCGCAAGGAATACTTAGCAGCCCTTCAATAAGTGTAGCTGGTGAGCATCTTTTCAGCGGTGCAGATCTCATTTACGAAGAAAAGAGAAGAAAACTCTCCCTTTAAAGGGCTCAGAAGCCTTAGTTTTTTTTAGCATTAATTTACAGAATTAATTAATTTCAAGTATTACTTCTATACTATATACACCTTTTTTTCAAACGGGTTGAGGCTGGGAAGAGATTGGTGGGGTGCAAAGAGTAACGGTTTCATGTCTCGCAATCTGGAAACACAGGTATATATATATAATATATATATAATATACTATATATATATATATTATAATATATATATCATATAATATATATATATATATATATTATATATAATATATTATATTATATATATATATATATAATATATAATATACAATATATATATATATATACAGTAACTATTATTATATATATAACCACTCCCAGGAAGGGCTTTCGCCTGTCAGTTGGTCAGCATTTTCTTCTTCTGGCCCCGAAACTCTTACCCTAGAGCATTTTAGAAAACCATTTCTTTTCGCAATGGTTTCCGATGCCAGTCCTCGAGTTAAACACTCTCAGGAAGGGTTTTCGCCCTTTCAGTTAGAACTAGCATCTTCTTTCATTAGGCTTTAAAACTCGTTCACCCAGAGGTCTTCAGAGGATCTTGCTTCTAGGCGCATAAGAAT
>JABUQX010057708.1:10000-14888 GCA_015478945.1 Trachelipus rathkii
GCTTGATCTCTATAATGATTAATTGGCCCTATTTACGAGATCACTTTGATATAGGTCAACATAAAAAATAGTTTTGGAATAGCGAAACCCTTTTTTACTTCTTTCTTATTAATTTTATTGCAAAACTATTTTATTATTTGCTATATCAAAGTGATCTCTCAAAAATAAATTGCTTTTTAAATACCTTAAATATGATTACCATTAAAGTATCAATTTTTGGACCGAGAGAGTGTCAAGATGTTGGCTCTCCGATCTCTTTTTCATAACTGGCTCTCTCCCCATGGCACGCCGTTGGTGACAGAATCACCTCGGTGACCTTGATAATACAAAAAAAGGAATGAAACAGTTATTTCGCATACAGGACTTGCTTTGTACAAGATTTCTTATATCTGTGTACCAGAAATCTTTGTAGCACTTACATATATCCTTTATAAATTTTATACTATATACCGACTATATATATATATATATATATATATATATATATATATATATATATATATATATAATATATATATATATATATATATATATAATATATTACTAGATAATTTTTCAAGTTATTTAGTTAATTTTGTCATTTACAGTAGATATAATGGTTCATTCTTATGTATATTAACCTTAAAATTAAATTTTTTAAACATTGTTTTCATTTCTCCTTGATGCAACACTATTTCATTTGTCTATGTTTTGTCTTGAACTATAATACTATAATATAGGTATCACTAACACAACTTAAAAAAATAATTTTTTTTGGCATTTTTGAAGGGCTGTATTTCTTAACAAGCAAATACCCATAAGTCACATATTGCAGGTGAAGAACATCGAGGGAACTTATTCGAAAGTGTTAAATTCTTCAGATTTGTACCCAAATACCCATCAAAGAAGATATTTTGGGGTTTCATAAGTTACCGGATTTTCATAATAATGGATTGTTTAGCAAAACCCTGTAAATTTTTTTAAAATATTCACCAAACTTCAACACTAAGAATTTAGGTTAAACCCAAATACTTCAGTATGTATCATCACACCAAATTTCATAGCGTTAAATTATTTCCTTCTTTTAATAATACACCCCGAAATGGAAATTTCTTCGATTTTAACACAATATTTCGGATTCATTTTCATGGTGAATATTATTTTCCCAAAAAAAACATAAAAGGCCAAATTGTACCTTAAAGTATCCCTATCAAATACTCTCTATGAACTTTGGTATAAGAATTACCAAAATGGAGATATGACTTAAATGTTACTTCTATTAAGTGATAAATTTTGCTCCAACTGGTCAAACATTTTGGCTCACCCTGTTACAACCAGAGAAAATCTACAAAAACGAATGGTGGTTTTTGAACTTTCCCAGGGATAACATTAACGCCATGCAAAATATAAAGTTTTCAAAAAAATTATCGAGCGGCCATCAGGGAGGGATGTGAAGGTGACCTATTGGTCTCATTCATTTTTCTTTTTTTTTTTATCTTTTATAAAAATCGGCCTTGGATCACAAAGAAGTGTTCCAGTTTTTTTTTTAGAGTTTATGCTGTTTTTTTTTTTATGTTTATTTTATTATGTTCCACAATTGGGAACAATTCAGAATATTACTTTATTTGTCTCTTTTCAGTTGGATGTATATTTATATATATAAAATTATTTTTCCAAATTCTGTAAAAGTAAATATTAGTTTTGAAGTAATAAAAACTCTCTGGTGTAAAACCATATTGGAACAATTGCAGGTCAGTGTTAAACGTAATAATATTGTTTAAATTATTTATAATCTTAATTACTATTAAAGAAAGGATGACTTATAAAAACGTTATTAGGTAGTGCGAAAAGTTAAAAAACCGTAATATTATACTTACAGTTGACTGGTTCATCTGTATCCACAATTCTTGCTGTGTCACAATTGATACCTTATGTTGAGGAGTACGGCTCCCTTCTGATCTAAAGATACTGAATAAATAAGAACGAAAAAACCCCTCTTCTACTTACTACGAAGGTTAAAGGGGTAGCGTTTTTTCCAAATCCAATAATGGCATTATTATAAATGAAAATATAATTAATGAACATGGCAGACATGTTAAATTGTCATCATGGTGCTGCTTTTGGGTTTAACTTAGTTAAAAACAAAGACAATGCCTATATGAGGACTAATTTGATTTATGTTTGCCAGGTTTTTTTTTTTTTTCCCTTGGATTTTTTTTTTTTTTTGGAATTTTTTTTTCCCTTGGATTTTTTTTATCTGAAATTGTTGAAAATTGAAAAGCCTTATTGGACATCATCTACATAGAGATAAAACTTACCGATCGTTGGAAATACTTATTGTGAAAATACTGGTTTGTGCCTAAATAGTGTTCCATATCTGAAATGGAAAAAGACTTACCAGATACTGGATATAGATTTTGAAAACTCTTCAGTGTTGTCATGATGGACATTCTTTCTTAACCTGCAAAGAAATAAAAGTTAAGTAAAAATCATCGACCACTAATTAATAAAAGACTAGAACTAACCAAAGAGGATTGATTACGGTGTTAACAGTTTATTTAAACCATAATTTATTAAATTCATGTGGTTGTTATAAATTGTACCGAACCAATTCCAATAACAAAGCAAACTAATGAACCTATTTGACCTAGTAAAGAACATGAAACCATTTGAATATATATCTTAGCGACATAACTTTCCCACTTTGTGGTTATCGAGCTAATATTTCACTGCTGTCTATAACTCAGCCTAAATAAACATAGAGTTTTATTCGTCTCTTAGTAATCCTAAATTCTTCAATATACTTCTTCTCTATCCCTCCTAAAAAAGAACTTAACCTTAAAGACTTACCAACATATTACATCAGTTGTCTGTGAACCAACTTACAACACCTTTTGACGCACACGCTTGGCAAGCAGAATCCTTTAGGGTCCTGTGATGATGTGATCTGGCCTAGACGAAAGTCTACTGCTCTCTTTTTCAGAAGGACTGGCCATTCTTGATGAGTGATAGCACACCGGAATTAAGAAGTTGTGTTAGACCATCAAAGGTATAGTTCTTAAGAATTCTTCACTATTTTTCCTAACTTTTTTCCTTTAAGTTGTTTTCATTAAATTTATTATTTCATAAAATTTATTCAGCTTTAGGATTATAACGATCACAATAATAAATTGTGAACCACAAAGGATTGGACATACAAACCCGGGGTTCAACCCATTTTTCAGTACATTGGTTGAAACCCCCGTATATCCTCTCCTTTACATATATACACAAATTTATTTGGCGCCCGAACAGGGACCCTGATTATTCTCTTGTTTGATAAGCCGCCGTGCACACATTATATAATATATTATATATATATATATATATATATATATATATATGTATATAATATAATATATACCGATAATATTATATTATATATATATAATATATATATATATAAGTATAATATTATATAGATTATATATATAAATATATATATATATATATATATATATATATATATATATATATTATATAGATATATATATATATATATATATATTATATATATATATATATATATATAATATATATATATGATATATAATATATTATATATATATATATATTATATATATATATATATATAATATAATATATATATATTTATATAAATTTATATATATAATATTCATCATCATCCCACCACCTTCTTTCCCAAGGACTGGGGGTGAAGATGCGTTACATGCACTGGAAAGAGAAAAGTAGTTGAAGAATATGATGCAAGTCGAAAAGAAAGCCCTGCCTTATCGCCCCTTGTACCCTTAAGTGAGAACTGGTCGCAGTCAGAAAGAATCCACCCTAGGGGTTATATATATTATATATATATATATATATATATATATAATATATATATAATTATATATATAATATATATATATTATATAATATATATATATATATATATATATATACTATATATTATATATATATAATATTAATATATATATACTATATATATATATAATATATATATAATATATATATATATATATATATATATATATTATATATATATACCATATATATTATATATATATATATATATAATATATATATAATATATATAATATATATATATAATGATATATATATATAAGATATAATATATATATATATATATATAATAATATATTTTTTTTTTTTTTTTTTTATCCCTCCCTTCATTTCCTACAGATGGAAGTAGAGTGTGTAACATGAATCGAAATAAGCTCCCACACCTTCCAATTAAAATGAGACCGTCACAGCCAAATATCACTCTACGGATTCACAACACTGCGACGGAAGCCTCGCTCTTTTTATGTCACCTCCGCCATACTCAAATTTCGCTGTCCTTCAGATCATTTCGTTTTGTTAACTTACTCAATCTGACTATTTCTCAGTCTCCCAGCTGGTCGATTCCCCCCCCAGAACACTCACCCCATACTTGTACATCCACTTATCCAACACTATCAATCCATTCTTTTCCATATGAAGCACACCATCTTAATACACCTCTCGCTTATATTTTCTCATTTACGCTTTCTTCACATCACACAAACTCAATAACATGTTCATTCCTTATTTTATCAATCTTCTCACACATACCCCCCCTAGATTATCCATCTGAACAGATTGCGACCATAGAACTAGTCGCTATTGCACACCTTAGTTTTCTACCTACTTACACATTAACAGCTAGCAACAACATACCTTCATGCAAAACACTAGCGCACTCAGACTTAGTCCCCTTTGCATTCACCAAAGATTTAATTGCACCATCCACTTCAACCACCTCAACTTTCCACAACACTCTGAATCATCCTTCCTTTTTCATTCCAACATATGAGCCTATAGTATGTCAACTAGATACTAGATCTCTCTG
>JABUQX010057709.1:0-46733 GCA_015478945.1 Trachelipus rathkii
TGAAGCAATGCTTGTGGCTTGTTGGGGAGAAAATCCAGGAATACCAATTGCCCGGAAAGTGTACCAATCGGATGAGAGTCTTAAATCTAAGGGATTAAATGAAGGATCATCAGAGATCCCTGTAGATCAGGTCATCAATTATCTCATTTCAAATTCTCTGAGTCACACAAGAAAACAAAAATAGTATTGCTCACACCAACGCGGGAAGTTATACACAGTTCGATAGCCAAACTGCTGGCCCCGTCTAGCAAAACACTCATCTCTTTTCCGAATCCGGAAAGAGCCACCAAAATCAAACGCTGACTGACTAATCGTTAACATTTATTTCAAAGACACCCTATGTTCATCCTTGCGCATTGAAGAAATTACCTAAGGCATGGATTCTTTTTTGAAGGTAATGTGGTTAAGATCTTCCCTTACAGATCTAACTGCGGATACCTATGAATTATAAGCGATGTAATCCCGGAAGAGAAATGTTTGAAGTAGACCGCATGAGCGACATCGAGAAGAATAGAATTCTTAAAAAGTTTTGGAAATAATTTTAACAATAAGGATATGATAATCAAAGCCGAAGTACCACATACGTGTCCAGGATTGTGAACAGTTACGCAGGAAGTTTTGAAAAAGTCAGAGGTATATCCTACGAGATTATAAAAGTTGACTGTCTGAGATGAAATGTGCAACCCCCATAGCATTCCCTCGACTTTAGCGATCTTAAGATGTGTCATGCCTGAGAAGTCACTCGCACACATAGGCCGATCCGACGAGGGAAATTATTCGTTCGAAGGGATTAAATGGATAAACTTTATGGAGTTGTACACAGGCCGTCGTATTGAACATGCTAGGAACGGGGGAGAGCGAAAATTCAAGATAAAGAATAGATTCCTCAAACCTGATGGCTATCTGGAGGTACCTGCTGAAGAATACACCCCTATTAACGGCGATGTTTTCGTTACTCAAAATCATATTAACGTCAATGAGCAGATGATTAAACTGAATGATAGGCGGGGCCCTCCAAGGCCCGGGACCCCTATGAAGAAAGTTGTCTTCCTCTTCCATGGGGGTTGCTTATGGACGGTCATCAGGCTGTGGATATTGCTCATGACTAAAATTGTTGAGGCCTCCAGCCCGATCGTTACACTGTGACCATGCCAGCAGGAAACACGAATTGTATAAGAATGCGTTCGATTGTGAGGGTGTGGGTTCGTGAATGGAATAAGATGAAACGGGAGTGTGAAGCTACCATCGTTAACGAGGATAATGAGACACGGACTGAAAACTTAGGCCGATATGTACAAGTACAGGGGAATGAAATGGCAAACGAGCGTTTGGTTGTGGGAGACGCACTATATGGTGGTCGCACTGAACCATTCGTTTATTACTATCCCCCCACGGAGGGGGTGAAACTCCACTATCTCGATTTCACCTCTCTTTACCCATATGTACAGAAAACTAAATCGTTTCCTGCAGGGTTACCTACGAAGCTCACAGGTCGTGAGTTGCCCTCGATTAACGATTTCGTCAAAGATATTAACACCACATACTTTGGCTTATCATACGTCAGCATACTACCCCCTACGACGTTGTACACACCTGTATTGCCCGGACGTTATGAAGACCGTCTCATCTTCACACTGTGTCGGACATGCAGTGAAACCGGTTATGAAGGTAAATGCAGGCATACTGATAATCAACGTATGCTTAAAGGTGTGTACTGCAGACCTGAATTGCAAGTCGCTCTGCTGAAAGGATATAAAATCAAGAAACTTTACGAAATCTGGCAATTCAAGAAGTCTGATAATATCTTCAGCAAATATGTGGAAACCTTCCTGAAGTGAAAGACTGAAGCTTCGGGTCTTCTTGATGGTGTACCATCTAAGTCATCACCTGAATTTCGGCACAGTCTAGCGGACTTCAAGAAGATCGAAGCTCATTTAAATCCTGATAACATCAAGCCTAACCCCGCAGCAGTACATAGCTAAAACTCTTCCAACTTCTTTGGGGGAACTAGCCCCAACGGTACCACTAATGAGGATATCTCTGCTCAACTACGAGCAAGTTATGGATCGATGAATAGGGGCGATCTGGAAAACGCAATATCTCTAGCCGGCGTGAACATCAAATTTGTAGAGTGACGCATACTGATATGCAAAATCAGACGGCTAAAGCTACAAATGTGCTTGTAGCTGCATTCACCCACATTGCTATGCGCGCACCATGGAGTTTGTATTGGACTCTAGACTCTGTGGGCCAAAGGCTTTCTCTACGCGACACCGACAGCGGATTGTCTTCATAGCCAGAAAAAAGAAAAAGATATCTGTCCACCTTACTGGTAAGTTTCCCGAAACCTGACCGATGAAGCTAGGACCTATGTAACAGCTGACAGCTTTCGTAGTTACAGGCCCAAGTCGTACGCCCATACGTCTGAGAAAGAGAGATGGGACCTTTTCGTATATACTAAAAGCTAAAAGGACTAACGCTGAATAGGGAAACGGAGAATATCATTAGCTTCGAGGAAATAAAAGAAGATAAGCATGGAATATAACCTTGTGGAAAATAGAAGGAACAAGGACGTGACTGGATGGTCTTGAACGATGATAACGAGTATACAATCAATCTAAAGACTCCGATGCTACCCCCAGGGCACCATTCACAGTTGAACGGAACCTGGCGGGAAAGCGAAACGCTATGGGAATTCAAGCATAACGACCCAACTCCTCATGTGATCACTACGACCCGCCACTACAGGAATGAGACCCGGCCGATATGAGATAAGAGCTAACAACGTACGAAGTTACACGCTGAATTCCATCAAGATTCAAGCATACCTCAAACAACGCAACCCTCATTCTCGGACTGCATCGAACCACGCGCAAGTATCGAGCGAACACTCCATGATTAATATAATATAATATATATATAATATATATATAATAATATAATAATATATATATAAAATAATATATATAAATAAATATATTAATATTAAAGAATTATTAATATATATAGATATATATATTATATAAATATATATATATATATATATAATATATATAAATATATAAATATATTAAAATTTCTAGATGTAAATAAAATTATAACAAATTACAATCTAATAACATATTTATATAATAATATATAATATATAGAATAATTTACGCAGGATAGTAAATTATATATTATATTATTATACGCATTATTTAATTAAATATAATTATATATATATATAATTATATATATATAAATATATAATATAATCTAATATATAAAAAATATATATATAATAATATATAATATATATATATATATTAATATATATATATATATATATAATAATATATATATATATACTAGATAGCATTAAAAATTTAATGTACTTAATCATAAGTATGAGTGTGTATGTGTGTAATAGTATCATTGCGCGGGTATATTATAAATATATATATATATAATATATATAATATAATAATAATATAATATTATATATATTATCTTATGCAAGTATTAAAATAATATAATAATAATTATTCATTTATGTTATGTATTTAATAAAATAAATATATAATAGTAATAATATATATATTAAATAATAATATATAAAATATATTATAATATATATATATATATATAATTTCCTACACGTAGCGCATTTATTTAAATTATTATTTCACTCCATGTCGAAAATACTTAAAAATAAAAATTTTAATTCATACTGCTCTTTTTTTTCCATCCATTTTATTGTTATTTATTATCTTTAAAGTTAAATAAAAAAAAACGTTTGAACATAATTTCTCACAGAACACATGTTGGAACTGTATTGCTTTGCTTGATAAAAAACATTTGGTGGTAGTAATAAATAATAGTAGTAAGAATTGCAATAATATAATAATAATAAGGATTAAATAATAAAATAATAATAATTTAAATAATAAAGTTAATGGTTAGTAACACTTAATTAAAATACATGTAAAAGCAAATATAAGCAATAAGCAATAAATAAAGCATTTTAAGCAAAACATAAAGCAGCTTAAAGCATTAAAGCAATTAAAAGCATTAAAAGCATAAAGCAGTAAAGCAAAAAGTGTTTTACAGCTGTTGATAAGTAATTGCCCTATTGATTTACTGTTTCATTTGTTTTGTTATATTGCAAAGTGATTGGTTTTAATGGAATTTCTTTTAAATTTCATTCAAATGCATGTAATATGTTCAATACATTATTCATAGTGCTTGATTGAATTCCAGAGAAATTTATTCCCGAATAAACTCCCTCTCTCCTCAATGACTATGCGAACGAAACGCGAAAGGATATACCATAGGCGCGAAACCGTAGCGGAAATCCCGGATGGCGTGGCAGAAACCGGCATCGTCGAAGGCCGCGGGCGAAAAAAAACGGATGCGCGCCGGAAACGTACAGGTTGTGTGTGTGTGTGTGCTGTGTGCGAACGAGAGAAAGAAACAAAAGGGAGGGGTGGCAGCCAAACAACGCAACAATGATGAATGTCCAGTCATCGACAACTAATGAAAGAGAAAAGATAATACCGCAGACCAAAAACCGAGCAGCAAAACAAGCGCCAAAAAAGAGACTGAGGGAAAAAGCAGAGACGGAGAAAAACCACAAACAGGCCCGGGACGGGGTAAAACGTCACTGTAGGTACATATGACGTGTGGTGTGATGATGATGTGAATGTGTATGGTCAGGCATCATGCGAGAACAACAGTCGTAAAAATGAAAACAACTCAGCTGCTAATGTTGATGACTGCGTCATCAACATACACTTCGATGTGTGCACCTACGGATGCACACATATGTAATATTATACATAAAAAACATGGAATTGGGGGGAAGAGAATAATATAAAATAATATATATATATATATAAATAACACTCATATAACCTACAACAATAATACAAATCACGTGTACGCGCGCCTACCGCGCGTAAATCATGTGTACCACGCTACCGCGCGTGCGTCACACGTTGTACGTAGCTATATAACCGTATATGACCGTATTTCATGTGCGTATAACTTTACTCTACTACTGTAACACTATAATATATTATATATATAAATATATAAATATATATAATATATATATATAATATATATATATATATTATATAATATATTATATACTATATTATAATAATATATAATATATATATATATGTGGTTTAGTGTTGCATGATTAAATACGAGTAATTTTACAATAACGACTTAAATAAGAAAAAAAAAAAATAAAACATTTTTAAAAAAATATAATAATAATAATTATATATATATATATATATATATAATATACATAATCATATATATATATATATATATTATATAAATAAATTATATAAATATATACATAATATCCCATTGTAATGCATAAACACGAATACATAACTTTGCCTCATTATTATTGTGAAGCAAGGCAGTCTATTGTCATTTATCTCACTTTCAATTTCTATGTTACAGTTTATTCATTGACAATGGCTCCATCAGAGAATATTGTTAATAAATATGTTTATAATTCATGCGTAAACGACAGCCAATAAAAACTTGTTTTTCGGGACTTAACTTTTGAAACATGAGTTTTGATTGGGCGTCGCTTGCAAGTCTTAGCTTAATAAATAATATCATTATTATTATTTCATTATTATATATTATTATTATAATTATTATTATATTATTATTATATTATTATTATTGATTTATTATTAATGTTATAAGTGTTTTAGCTTTTATATAATATGTGTATGGAATCTATATTTGAATTTTAAAGTTAATAATGTTAATGTAAAATTGTTTGTCTTTTTCAGCTTCGTTAGAAGAAAATTTGAGATTTCTAAAAGCGAACGAGAGTTTCGGTTTGTAAAGAAATACCAATTTTCATTTCTGCTGGAAGTATAATATATATATTTACTTAAAAAATAATTTAAAAAACGTTTGATACATCATTTATTATTATTTAAGGATTATGATTGGATGGCTAAGCGAACTCTATTGACGAAAATTCATAAAATAAGAAATATATGAAATTATATCTTTTGCTTTCTGTCGTCCATCAAAGTGCACAGGGTGTTACGCGCTTGTTACTCTGTCTCTGATCGATGTTTATATTATTTTAGTGTGCGCATAGTCTTTGTAAATCGTGAAGGTGTTTTTTTTATGTATTATATTATTAATAATTGTTGTTAATTGTTATTGATAAAAAAAGTATAAATTATTAAATTTCAATGGAAATCGAAAACCATTTAAATTTTTTCTAAAAAGGACCATGCTGCTTTTAAGTATTATATGTTAAATGTAAGTTTGTACGGTAGATAATTAATTTCTTTACCGTATATGAGTTCGTCTGTTGATCACAAGTTGCAATGCATAATAATCTCGTGTATCAATTCACTAGCAGGTAATAGATAAAAGGGGGAGTACTTTTATCATTTTGAAATGGTATATATTTTGTAAACATGTAAAGATTCTTTTGGTATAACCTAAAGTATTTAACAATTAAAGTTGCAATATTTTATAATGAAAGTCTCTCTTTTAAAATCATATTTTATTTTATTGAAATTAATATTTGTTAAAATACTAGTGCAACTCTTTTTCTTTAAGACAACAGCTGATTCCTGTCCTCCAGCTGTGAATTCATTCATGTTCCACATGAAAAAATCGAACATTACTCAATTATTGTCAAACATCTTTTAATTTTCAAGTTAAAATAGGTTTTAAATCGTTTGTTTAAAGTCCCCCATTTTCAGTAATTAATTTTCTTAATATAGTTTACCCATTCATAATATCATTGAACATATGTCTGTATGTATATAATATAATAATTATAAATGTTCATGGGCAAAATTTATAATGAATATTTTGTAAAGTACTTATGTTGATATTTCATTATTTTCTTACTGTATATATATTAATTTTATTTATATATAATTATATATATTAATATATATATAATATATATATATAATATTATATAAAAATATTTATAAATATAAATATAAATTATATATATATATAATATATATATAATATATATAATACTTTAGTAGTGTTTGGTATATATATGCGGTGTATGATCAGATATATAGACATTCTGTATACATATCATGGATATATAAAAATGTAGTGTTGTTAAAGGGATTTATATATATATATAATATATATATATATATATAATATATATATATATATATATTATTAATATAAATATAATATATAATATATATAAATATATATTATATATATAATATAATAATTAAAATATATAATATATATATATATTGGTATATCACATCTAATACTGAAGGTTCTATAGTTGCGTGCTATGAAACTAATCAACAAACATACTTCTAACCCCGATATTCTCTATATATTCTGGTAAGTATAAAAAACCTAATTGTAGATCATACGTCAATTCATTTTTTTTATTAAAAAAATACTTCTAAAATTTCCCAGTGGTTCCTTCAATATTCCAAAACGGTGTTGCTCTTTCATTACTAAGCCATCAATTACTATTTCTTCAAGTTCTTTAAAAGGCCTTGGTTTAGTGGTCTAGAGATTGATCACAAATTGAGTTCATTCATTGATAAGAAATAGTCTACCTGAATTGTTTCATTATAAGATAAAAATACTCAGGTTCAAGAACCTTATAAACCACTTGAAAGTCTTCAATGAGAGATAAAGTTGTGAGTTTAAATATAGTTTTTTCGCAACATTGTTGCACAGGCCGTAGCTCACTAATTAGAAAGGACTTGGATACTGTATGATACTAGCGTTTGAGAATATAATATGGTGTAGATGATGCACTGTCGTCACGGGCCTTGGCCTTTGGATTTGTTTAAGCTCGAAAAGAGGTAATTTAGACAATATATAATTTATTGTAATCTTTTATTCCAATCACCCACATTTAATAAATTGGGAATGCCTTCCGGAACTTATTTTTAGTAGATAGTATGAATAACATCTGTCCAGGAACTACGTTAATAAATTTGAATAGTCTTGTCCGGAAACTTATATTATAACATTTCAGCTAATACTTCTTATCATTGAATTGCTCGTAGTAGAGTTATTGTGCTATATCATTGGAATATTTAACTCAAGAGAAAGTATATCAGTCGTTGTTTTATAAAAAACCTGTACCAAATAATTTAGTGTTTGCAACTTTATACTCCGGTCGTTGGTATATGATATAAGTTGATATTATATTGTTTTTTTTTTTAACTGTCAATATAGTGGTTTGGACTATTGTCTTATGAAGTATTTAAAAGTATTAATATTTTTGTGCTATTGGTGAGATTAACAAACCTTCAAGCAACCTTACTAATTAATAAAAAACACTGATAATTTGTTTATTCTTTATTGCTCCTAAAATATATATAATAATAGATTATAAAAATATAATATATAGTATAAATAAATATATATATAAATATAAATAATAATAATAAATATTATATATTATTATAAATATATATAATATAAATATATATGTATAATATATATATACGTAATAATATATTATAATATATATATATAATATAATAAATATATATAATATAATATATATATCATATTATAATACATATATATATATATATATTATAATATATATATAATTATTATTAATATTGGTAGGGATATTATTAAAATTTGCAAAGTTTGAGCGGAGCGAAATAGTGGTTTCCGGAATTCACAATTTTCCTCTGTTGGAGCTTTAGGGAAACACAGTACCCCGTTTAAAAATTTTGTTATAAATTTTATTGTACATTTGGGTAAACTAGTATATATATAGATAATATAAATACATTAGAATTTTGCGAATTAGAAGTTTGTTTTAGCGTTAATCAATTGGTTAACAAGTGTAAAATTTGGAAAGAAAAACGGATTAATTTGTGATTTGTGCGCTGAAAGTATCGTTAAATTAAACGATATAGTTGAATTTGCTCGTTACAACCAAATACAACTATGGGCTACACTAACACATGCGTTTGTAGAATGTTGCAAGTCCGCTGGTTATCGGGTAAGAAATCGCTGCCCACAAAAGATAAGTTAGCTTGCTGATGTTGTAGAGAAAAGAAAATCTCGCTGCCGATTGTGAGAAAACAAAGTAGATAAGGGAAGCGAGAGATTGAAGAAAAGAAAGAGCTAAGAAATGGAGGAAGAAGTACGCTGAAGGCAGAAGAGCGAGGAGAAAGCTAAGCTTGAGATGAAAGGGAGGAAACCCTTATTAAAGCATGAGGACAGAAGACGAAGGAAGAACTAAGCCTGGAAGATGAAAGTAGGAAGAATAGGAAAGCTAAGCTGAGGCAGAACGCAAATGGGGAGAAAGCCTAAGTTTGAAGATGAAAGGAGAGAAAGCTAAGCTTGAAGCTGAAACGGAAATAGAGAGAAAGCCAAGATTGAAGCTGAAAGGGAGAAAGATGGCTCCTATGAGGCAGAAAAAGAATGCTTCAGATAAAGCTGATTGCTGAGGAAAAGCAACTCAGCATGACCAGGACAGGCATCTCAGACCAGCTGCTCAGAGTATTCATAGTACTTCCTAGCTAGTAAGTATCCAAAACTGAAACTTCCCTTTTTCGACGACGAAAAGAAAAATGATATTGAAGAAATCTTCTAATGTTTGAGAAACCAAGCGAGGCGAGATGATATCCTGAGGGGAAAAGCGAGCAACAATTTTAGGAGGTTTCTAACAAGCAAAGCTGCATACTTCTTATAAAGATGACTGTTGAAGAAACTAAAGAAACTACGACGGGTTTGAAAATCTTTATTGGAGAGTTACGGGCTCACGGAAAGTGCTGATAACGTTACAAAGTATTAAAAATAATAAACTCCGACCGAAGATGATAATCCGACGATTTATCTACAGAGAATATAAGAAAGCTTGCTCTGGGAATAAGTGGAACAGAGCGAAAGTGAGCCACTGACACCTATGATATATTGAATTTTTCTCGGCTGGACAAGTATTGAATACGTTCCAAAGGAACTTCTCACCACTTAAGGGAGGTCCGAGAAAAAAGAAAGCACCAGAGGAGATAATAACTTGTTCTGAAGGATACATGGAAGCGCATCGTTTGAGATTCACAGCAAATAGTCACGCACGAAATCACAGTCACGTTGAAAAAGGCACACAGAATAATAATAATAATAATTATAGATCTAAAGGCAATGGTTACTCCACAAGCGGTAATCAGAAAAGTAGCAATCAACAAGCACCGCGAGCGACTAATTATGAAAGCAGGATCAGAAGTAGGAGTGGCGACAGACAGAAACATCGTCGTAGTAACAGTGAGCCAAGAGAAGCGCCCACGTGTTTTAGGTGTCAAAGGAAGGGGCATTACTCGAGGGATTGTCGAGCCCCTCCTTATTTCAACAATAGTTTAGTAGGGGACAAAAACTTTCAGGGAGACAAAAGGAAGAAACGAAGAGCACGGGAGCCTTTCCGGAGTCTCTGGTAACGGCTGAAGCCCGAAACTACTTCAGGCGAAAGAGCCGAAAAACCCTGGAGAGAAAAAGGTGAAAAAATGACGAAACGAACGCACACCTGTAACAACGATGCGGACGGTGGTAACACGGCTAAAGTTCAAAACCCTCCGTATCTTATACCGGGATCCGTTGGTGGGGGCGAGGAGAAGGGTGCCGAAGACGGTGTAGGGAGAAATGAAGTAATCCGTGATGTGACTTGTAGGACAATAAACATGGATAGACGAAGCCCACGTGCCAAATAACGTGATAATTACCCCCATAAGTAGAGGATGTAGGGAGGGGACCTATAACAACCGCACGTTGAGCACACCTTGGGACACTGGTTAGTAACAAGGCATAGATAGGATGAAATTATACGTATAGATTGTTAAAATCATGTCCAGGGAGTAATGGCAATATGACAAGTGTCAATCACAAAATTATGCTGTGGATAGTCACGACTATCACTTTACGTAGGGCAAAGAGAGTACAGATCTAAGGAGTTCGAGTGATCCTAGCGTAATTTCAGATAGGAGAGCAACATATTAAGGCGCGCCGTTAAACATTCTGAATTCTTGACACCATTTATATTATATGGGCGGATCTGCTGTGGTTCTGTGCCCCATCGTGAGTCATGAGAAGAGATGCGGGTGCTTGTTAAAGGTTAAATGGCACACATAGCATAACTCACGTAAGCAATAATATCTGAATCAAAATGGTGCAATAAAAAAGAGATTATAAAAATCATTGCAGAATATGCAAAAATTGTTATGGAAAGAAGATATGAGAACTCAAGTGGGAATGTGGAGTTCGGAAGGATCGTAAATCTGCGTATTAAGGTATTAAAGACGATTCTACCGTACCACATGAATAAATTCCAATTTGGCATACATCCGAGGGGAGATATTCCGCCGATTCCAACCATCGTAGAAGTCAATCACATCTTAAGGGCAAGGCATTATGGCGATGGGGTGCGCAATCAAATGTTCACGGCTCGCGGGATATAAATTAGTTGGGAACGTAATCATAGAGAGTTGGGAGATAAAGTGGTGAAAAACCAAATCTACAGACTCGAAAACCTCGATAATATGGGAAAATGAGAACAGCGGGAGAGTGTGAGATGCAAGATGGACATCTCGACATATAGAACGTGAGGAGCATCCGTGTGGACTGTTAGCAATCTGTGAAATGCATAAACAGAGTGCGTCGGTCAAGAGTCGGAAAGTATGATAGACACGTAAATGGTGAGACTATAGTAGGGACATAGTAGCTAGTGCCACACGACAAAAATAAAGGTGGAGAAAAGGTGACTTGAGTTGACTGTGAATTCGAAGGGGAAACCCCATGGTGGGGGTGAGTGACGAAGAAATGGCTTTTTCACTAACGATTCGAGAGTGAGCGAGTGTGGTGAGACTTAGGAGTAGACAGAAGTGTGATGGACGCACTGCTGCAGAGGCATGAATGGGAAGGGCAACGTGGGAAAAAAAGAAGAAGACAAGTATGTAGTAAGGAATGGAGTATGTGGTGAACAAAAGAATAAGGTAGAGAACCAACAGGAAAGGTTGAATACTGCGGGGAGTGAAGCTCGGAAAAGAAGTAACAGAATGAGAAAGAAAAGTGGGATGAACATGAATTGCGCACACACGGACTGAACCAAATGGGGAGTCATCTAAGCTCTTGGATGGTGCCGAATAGCAAGTTTGGAGGGTAAGAAAAACTAAGAATATTTGGGGGTGAAAACTGCAGCTCTGATGCCGGCCGAACATAATGGGAACGGGAGAGCAATAGCGATTGTCTGAACGCAATGGCTGATATAATGCCATAAAACTTTCTTCAAGAAGAGAACGGCCCACGGAAAATGAAATAGTTAAACGATATATCGGAAAAGATACCTCGGCCCAAGGTAGAGCCTCTCATGGGTGCGAGCAGGAAACGCATCAAAGGGGCTTACCCATCTGGAAGCTAAGGTGGCGATTTCTATAGCTCGACCGTGGACGGGGCCAATCCACCACCATCTCAAAAGGACACCATGATGTACTGACCAGCTGTGGAGCCGCTGACGCGCGATAGTCCTAAAGCTACCAGGAAAGGAGCATGCACTGCCCAGAAAGGTGACGGATAGTGTGGATGGCAAGACGAGTGTGGTACGGTAGTAGTTTAGTAAAGTTGTGCGTTAAGAATAATATCGTAAACCCAAAAGATATCTCTCAGTGGAGAGTGGTATATGGTCATAGTTTCACACAAAGGAATACGTCTGAAAAGGTAATGATATGAGATAACAAATGATGCTAGCCGTAATATACAATCAAGTAAATACTTCACATTGGCGTATATTACTGGTACCATCCATGAGCCAGCGGGATCACAGAAAAGGTCCCAACGGGAATCTAAGAGGAGAGTTATATATGCTTATATAATTAAAGGCTCAAGAGAATGTGCAAAGTGGCACAATTCTTGATAACAAGGAGGAAAAGGGCAAAACGTTTACGATTTAGGTGACCTGGAGTATAGCGCAAATTGAGGGACAGCTTCCACAGGACCTTGCCCAAACAATGTAGGTCTCCCAGACCGAACTCCATGAGAGGGCCAGCAACCGGTTGATATGAGACTCGAATTTGCCCAAAGCCCTCATCTGACAGGAGAAATAAGTTATAGCGACCAGGAACGTGGTTAGCTAAAAGGGTGGGATCAATGACCCGTGAACGACACTCTCCCAATTTCAACAGCACATAATATGGGGAGGCGACTGTCAGATATGGAAAGAAAGTGGAAAATGAGTAACACGCGTAAGCCGGCCAGAACGAGAAATAAACAGTATAGTCGAAAGTGTGACCAAATCTGCTCAAAACGATGGATACGAGACAAGAGTTACAAAATGATGTGCGGATGAAAAGGGAGATGGCATCAGGTATTGGAGTCGAGCTCGTGTGTCGGGGAAGCCTGATAATCGCACAGCAAACAAATCTAGTGTGAGACGGGGCGTGAGGAACCACTATAGGATAGGGTGAGTCAACTAGTAGAAAAATGACCTCTCTCCAAGTACATATGATGCAAGAGATGAGTGGGAAAAAAGACCTACACGTAAGGGTGCGTGGAAAAAAGTTACATGTTACTATATTGTGATGAGATGAGAAGAAAAGAGAGAGAAAGGAAGAAGGAATGGGAAACTGGTGTGGTTGCAACATCCTCACGGAGACGAATATGAAGTGAGTGCGTCAGACAGGTAAATACGTGACACTTGGAAAAATAAAAGAAGAAAAATAGAACTTATTACGTGTAGGGAGAGTAAGCAGCCCCACAATGGTACTAGAGAAAATGAATGGGTAGGGAGGTGCTTGAACTTACTCCAAATAAATCTATGTCGCTAGTACATAACCATGAAATCGAACATAAGAAGAGGAAAAAGATTACTAGAAAGTGAGTGAAAAATACTGGCGTGAAAAGCTAGAGGTGAAATGTGTACTGATGTGGACCGGTGTCACCGCTAAAAATACCATAATAAATACTTACCTAAGCACAGAAATGGACACATTACCACAGGACCTTCCACAGGCGGTGAAGCACGTGACCAAACGACCATGGTACGGACGCGTTATTTGGACGAGGAAGCCCTTTAAAAGAAGAGAACCAAGATAAGAGTGGAATGCAGTAATGGGCATGCAATCGCCCTCACGTCCACTATCGCACCGCCTGCCGTAGTGCCAGAAAAAGGACGGGGTTTAAGTTATATAGAGTAGTGGGACGGGGGTATGCACAACAGTTAGCACAGCAAACCCTTTTAACCATCAAACAGCGTATTCACTTGGGCTCTCTGCCGGACCCAACAACAACGCAGACCTTAATGACGTAAGGTGGCGAAAAGACGAAAGTGTACACAAACGTGACTGGCCCAAAAGGGGGATGCAGAAAATAAAAATAAAGGGCCGAAGACGGCACAAAAACCGGTGGCAACCATGAGGACTTTGGCACCCTATCTGAAAAGCGTCAAGCGCCATGACGGTGAGGGGGTAATAGCCTGAAGCACAAGCATGTTGTGGTTGTTAGAAGCACTAAGGGAGCGCAACTGCTTTGATGAACTGGTAGTGAATTACAAATTTAATTAATGACACGGGGAGTGTTGTGTAGTACGAACAAGTCATCGTCCATCCCAGACCTGGGCGCGAGCATATGACACGATATAGTGTGGAAGGGACAGGTCAAAGACTGCGGAGAGGGGAGGGATGGGACCAGCAGGCCGACGAAGTGGAGTCGCTTTCTGGGTGTCGTCGGCGTGTGGAGGGGAACCACTATGGCAAGGGCACGAAGGGGCTACATGGAGAGAACGCGGTCAAAAATGGAGAGAAACAGAGCCACCGAGAACCAAGAAACCAAGTAGGTGCTCGTGTGGCGCCACTGGTAACCCAGACTGGGGAAAAATGAGGCAAGAGTGAGCAGCCGCCAAAATGACCCCGACGTGAAACAAAAAAGAAGCCACAAAAGTAGTGGGAGCCCAAACACGAACAGGCAGCGAGAAAGTTAAAAGAAAGGCGGGTGACCGTCGTAAGCCCGAATGTGGAGATGCCAGAGCTGGAGAAGACTGCACACTACAAGTGACGATCGGCACTGCAGTGAGGAACGGCCGTCACACAAAGAAGATGAGGATGTGCCTGCCATCGATCGCACGGAGTAAAAAGTGGGTCGATGACACCAACCAAAAGAGTACGTGCAACGGTGGAGAAAGAAGGTGGAGAGAGAAAGAAAGAGGCGTGTGGCGATTCGGTGTGTTAATTTAGGAAAAGACATCGTGATCAGGATTAAGTGTAGTAAAGCAACATTACGTGTAAGCACAGCGTACAATGTTCAAGAGGAAGGGTTTATGACTGTCACTAGTCGTGATCATAGACCGAACATGAAGAAGAAGATTGAGATATTGTGAGAACAAAGCAAATTTAATGAAGAAGGGTCTCAATGGGAACCATTGAAAAAAGTAGGCTAGCGGGTCGAGCGGGATATACTTCGCATAGTGGTAGAAAGACGGAAAAATAGAATTATGATAGGGCAACTAAAACTAAAGAGCATCATAATAATTAGTTCCAGAAACCAAAGGCAGACGTCCGAATATGCAAGGAGACATGAAGCAGCACCGGAAAGTGGAGAGGCTTCTGCGGAAAAATAGGAACCCCAGATGGTGGATCACGGGACATGGATGGAGAGAGCAGAGAGAGAAGCACCAGGGGGCGCAAAGAAGGGTGGGTGAGGACTCCTCGAAAGTAAAATATCTAAAAGGAAGGAAATCAGCAGAAAGTGAGAGACCTACGGGAGATGTCAATACATAACTAGCACTGACAGTATATAAGTGAGTATAATAAAAGCTCCAGGAATATGTAATAGGCAAAGGAGTAAAGCATTGTTTAACCTGTGAAGTGGTAGAATTTTCACTTCTGCATTGATCTAAGTACAGTGAGCATGGCTAAATTAATGAACTTCTGAGTGCAGAAGAAATGGTAAAAGTGTGTAGTAATCATGCGTAAACGACAGGCCCAAGTAAATAAACTTGGGCCGGGATGAACTTAAACTGGGAACATGGAGGGTTTATACAATGGTAAATTGGGTGGCGAAGCAGCTCGCAGCAGTAGTGCATTGTGTATGTAATAATAATACACTAGAAAATGAGAATGTATAATTATCAATATCAATGATTCTCTCCAGAGTGTCAAGGTAATTATAATTTATTTATTATTAATTATGTTAGAGTGTATTTTATTATTATTATATTCAATTAATTTAAGGAAAAGAATGAATGTATAATGTATATTTTATATTATTATATTATTATTATGTATATGAGATTTGAGTCAGAGGACTAATTGTAGTAGTAACGCAGACCTTTATGATGTATATATAGGGATTGTATTAATACAATGTGAGGAAAGGCAATATAATATTATAGTTTAATGAAGTATTATATATGGTGAATGGCAGGCCGCACAAATGAAGAAATGGGGTCTATGTGGGGCGGTGCTAAATGGAGTAACAAATGAGAAGAGATGCTGGTGAGTACGCGAACAGGGATTGCGTAAGATAATAAGATTACTTTATTTAAATAAAAGACTCCAAGTGTTCTAATCTCTGGCAAATATAGTCAAGTAATATAATAGGACTAAAAATGAATAAGTGAACACATGAATAGGAGAAAATGGAATATAAAGAGCTAAGGCCCCGATCATAACTCATGGATGGCAGAAAAATCAAATCTTAAATAAAAGAAAGTATAAAAAATAAATTGTTGTATTTCTTGAGGACAACGAAAACTAAAGCAGCGAGGCTTCTTGGGAGATGTGAAATACAGAAAAAATATAAATATTAATCATTCCCATGCACCAATATTGGAATAAAACTAAGCAGGACATATACTCATAGGAAGGTAATTTAAGATTATGGTTTTATCGATATATACAGAAATTCAATGCTCGTAAGCAATGCCCCATACAATTCAAGCATGCACTTTTATCCCAGAAGGCACAATACACTGCGCCTTTAGTAACAGCTCTTGTGTAAAAGCCATAGTGATAATCCTATCACAAATGAAAAGTTACTCGGAATTTTATAGATAAAATAACACCGATAGTATAATGCGTATGACATACACCATTGATCGCTACCATACAACAATCTGCCTTTACATTATTTGTCAAATTACTCGCTCACCAACCACTTACAAAACAATGAAAATTAATATATTCCTAATACAATTTTGGTATATAGATTCTATGTATATTGGATTAAACCCCTAAAGTACTAAACCCATCCAAAACAACGCTCAAGGCGAAAAATATAACTACTAAAATCATAGGAAATCTCACTAACAGATATTAACCAAATAGTAAAATACTGACCGGGCAAACTGCTGCCTATATAGGACAACAGCTGACTCACATCGCGAAAGCAACAGTCAACGAAAATCGACATACCCCTAGAAGTCCAAAATCAACAAATAAATAAATAAACCTTGCCCTCGGAATCCACCCATGATTGAATGCTTACAAAATCAGCCACAAAAGAAGGTATTTCGCATTTAAGGAGACCTGTGCGTGAGAAATATAAGAATCATATCAATGAATAGTAATAATCCCAACCAAGATATACGATATAAAGAATTAAATGCGAAATTTTGTATAATTTTCATTTTCAATATATAAATAATATAGATATATCATAAAATAAACTTTAATCAGAATATTTATTAAAGTTAAATAAATAAAATATTATAATTAAAATGAATATAAATATGATAAAATAATATTAATTGTAATAATAAATTATAAATATTAATACAAATATAAATATTTAAATTTAGTTTGCAAAACTTATACATGTCCTGAGGAGTTAATATCTGATTTATGGAGAGCAAAAAAAGCCTATGATGCGACAAATATAAACTTAATAAATAAATAAACATAAATGATAAAAATATAATATAAGAATAAAATATAGCTACTAAATAATAATATATAATATAATATATACGATAAATATATAAATTATAATTTAATGACATTAAAAAAATTACTGAAAAAAAAAAATTACTAGCTAATTGAAACCATAATAAGTTTAAATATTAAAGTATAGTATCTAATTTGCATGAATCTATGGCAGATGAATATAGCAAAAAGAGAATATATAAGTGCAAATAAAAATATATAAGAAAATTCTTGACTTGAAGAAACTTTATTATCACATAAAAAATAAATAAACGGAGAAGATTAATTTAATATAGTATTTAATATTATTGTTTGCCGTTAGATTAATACTCCACCCTATATGATCGATGGTGGTTCAAGTAAGAGCCCAAGTGTGTCCCAAAACTAACTGATAAACAATATTAAGTTGCTTAACACTACCATAGCCATTTAAATATCTAAACTTGTTGGAGTGTGGTGGGGATCGAAATTCCTAAAAGTTTGCCTAAAAAAGGTTTTATGTATTTACTAAAATTCATTATTATTTATTTAAGTAATAAAACTATGGTTGTACTCATGCTACCGTATGTTAAGTAACTGGAAGGTGGTCACACATATACGTGTTTCTACAGTATTACCGTGGAAAATAACTACATAACCTATCCTTTAACCGATACCATTCACATTCATTAGCATACTCTAAGCCTCTCTTAAATATCCTTAAATTTAAGATCAACGCCATTCATCCTACTTTTATATTGAAGGAAAAGCATCTTTCATAAAATCTTTAACAAAATTTCTTGAAGGATACAATTCAGTGAAGTCGCCCAATTTTAATATATAGTTGTAAGTGCTTCCAATCATTATTAAGTCCTAAGATTTTTATTTTCATAAGTCTTCTTAGAAACCAAAAGGCCTTTGGATTAGTTGGTAGTAGTTCTAGAACGGAAAATTGATATCACACTCAAATTAGAAGTTCAATTAAAATCCAAAAACAGAGGAAATTTAGAGATAAAATGATTTCGAGAAATTTTAGAAAAATATAATTATATCGTTGGGACTAATTTTTCCTTCTTAGTGATTGCTGAGGAATAGAAACCTCGGGTTTTCAAACACATGCCATCCTACTAATCACTTGAAGGATCTTCAATAGAGATAATTAGAGTGTGTAGGAGTATAATTAAAGTATTTGAAGTTATGGCAATAGGATAATAGCACAAGCACTCACCACTGGTAGGCTAATATGACTGGAAACCCATACGTAAGTCAAAAGACGTGGTTGGGTTGATGATATATGGCTTTGAGAATATATTGTGTTGAATGATTGGACCGTCACGGGGCCATGCCATGGGATTGTTTTTACAGCTCGAAGATAAGTTTATACAATCGCATCGATTGTCTTTTCATGCATCACATTAAAAAGAGTTACTAAAACGTAAATTCAAATCTATATATTTTCACGGTCGGAATTTTTTATTAATTCTGGCTATTTTGATTCCATACCGGATAGTAAGTATACTATAGTTATTTATTTATATACTGAATATTAGGATAATAATTTACACTTATAATTTATATAAAAGCCAATAATTATATAAATTTCTATAAATTAATATCTGTGATAATTATTACCTACACATATAATGGAAACGGTTTAGTTATAGGATAATAAAGCTATATGTGTTAAACTATTAACCGTCAGTACAAAGAAGTGTCGTTCCAGTACAAGCCAGCAATAAATATATTAAGCAGTAAAGCATATACCAGTTGACAGTAAAGGGAAATTTTACCCAAAGAGTAGTAAGAGAGTAAGAAGCTGTAAGAAGCTGAGAGATGTTTTCAGAACAGACCGATGTTATAGCATGAGATTAAAAAAGAGAGTGAGATATATAATCTCCCCTTTGTACTATGATTATAGAGTAGAGATACCAATTGAGATAGAGAGAGAAGACAGAGAGAGAGAGAGACGAGAAGAGAAGTATCTGTATGTGGAGATCTTAATTTAGAACATGGTAACATAAAAATTAGACTTTTCACCTTTTTCAAGAAGAGAGTATACACAAAGGAAACTATCCGCTGATTGTGTCATCCAGTTACCTATATTCCATACTTCATAGACTCCAACTATTTCTATTGCAGAGCCCCAAGAAAACTGGTGTTAAAAAAGTTTCTTAAAGCTTATTCCAAATATTATCTTATTTAGATTGCGTAAGAGTTACTTATAGAACTAGTGAAAGAATAATTTCAAAAACTAATTAAATAGTGCCTGATTTTGAAAACCTGTTAGTGATATAACCTATACCTCCTGTAAGATCATTATTTCCATTATATGTGTTCAATAAAAATTGCAATATGTTGATATTTTTCTAGAAATGTTTAATATTTTTGCCAAATTTAAGATGTGATAATATTCTGTATAAACCAACAGATTTATGTAGGTTGGTTATAGGTAGATATAATAACAAGCGATTAAACAGAACAGGATATCTTTAATCTACTTTCACCTACATTACTATGTCTACAGAAACACACAGCTCTCTCGACATTTCAACATTGAATCTATATTTTTGAAAAAAAATATAAAAAAAAAATATAAAAAATATAATAACACACAAAAAATAAAATAAAAAATTACAAACTTATAACCATTTAAGTTTGTGCAACGAATCCAACAAAACTTAACTTAACCTTAACTTATAACTCTTAATCTTAAATACACCTTAATACTAAACTTTCCTAACCACACCTGTCAATGGATTTGGTTGATAAGTTTCAAATAATTAGTCACTAGTTTACCAGGTATTAAGCGAGTATTTCCAAAATCCATACACACACTCAGTAACTATGAGATAATACACCGAACACTCTTATAAATATACGAAACAACGTATATAATGTTCTATAAAATACAGTAAAAAGAGAGAACAGAATTAAATTTTGTGTCTTTGTACTCAAACGCCAGAGTAGGAAAAAAGTTAAGATAGGTATAACGTTAGTAGTGACGTATGATCAAAGAAGCTTACGATTGAGAATCAGTTTAGTAAGAAGAGAAAATCTTATAGAAAAAGAAATTTCGACGTGATAGCGCTCTCAATAAATATGGATAATCTTTAGTCTGAAAATGTTGAAGAGATAATGGAGAATTCAGGATTATTACATATAGAGCAACAAAGAGAGTAATTACCAAGTGATTGGAAGTGCGCATTATAGAAGAGGTGGAAAAGCCACTGCATCATGCTCTCACGCGGGCCCGATATTTTCTCGCAATATAATGGACGGATATATAATTTATAATATATAATAATATTACTATATAATACTATATATATAGATATAGTATTAATTATTATTTGTAATAATAATATTATAATATATATAAATGAGAGGTATTTAATTAATATAAAGATTAATATAAAAAATTAAGATTAGAACATAAATATGAAGTATACGTCCTCCAATATAATACCTGTATGTTAATCAGTTATATATTTAATCTACAGCGATTTGGACAATAATTATAACTGATAAAGTATAAGTATTAGAATATATCTATATATATGAGTTATATATACATACATACATTACATATACCACTAATCAAACGAAAAACCAATAGCATAGCCATACAGATCATAGAAACACTACCACAAAACCACATACAACCACCAACATATACATAACAACACATACATAGATTGAGCATAAGATAATAAACATACATACATATTAGTGTAAAAGTACTAGGAGAACCCTAGTCCCTTTTACTGAGACTAGATAGATAGATAGATAGATAGAAGATAGAAGATTAGATAGATAGGATAGAGTAAGAATAGAAGGATGAGAAGAGAGATCAGCATAACTGGAGAAAATATATAGGATATTTATTACCTCTACTAATTAAAGTCGGTGAAATCTCTATGATCTTTTTCCCTGCATTTATTTTTCATTGTGTATCGATCTATATTGCATCGCTTTTCCTTCTTCCCTTTCTTATCTTCTATACTGTGTAAACTTTTCAAACCTCTCCTCTCCATATAATAATATACCTGTTTATTTAATATATATATAAATTATATATATTATATATAATATATAATAATATCTAAGGATTACAAATCCGTTTAATATTACTATCTGATGTGTGTACAGTATAAGAAATATACCTAAATTATGTAGAATATTATGCTACTATACCGAAGAATAAAGCTTTAATATTTGTAAATGAAAATTCATATAAAAAGCCTGCCCCCAGCGTATCAATATTTAGGAGTGAGGGAACCATATTAAAAATAAGCCAATGCGGAAAAACTTGACCTGAAAATTTAAGAAATTTTGAATAACTATACCGCGTAAAATAATAACGCTTTACCTAATATAAAGATATAGAGAATCATGGGTGTTCCTGTAATAATTTGTGGGGCTGGGTAGAGGTACACGAGAGAGGAATATGAGAGTGCGGGTCTTACTTGGATGGAAAGAAAAGCCATCATGAATCCCCATTTCAATTGAACTCAAGTAGAGATAAATCGATATGTACAATCTCGTGCAAATTGTCTGGTGGAAGGGAGAGTCATCATATGGCCGTGTGTATGGTTCATGACAAGATGGGAACAGAGTGTAGTAATAGGAGTCGATGCGAGTGTAATATCAATACCGCTAGAAAGGTGAATCACCTTGTGCCTTCATTCTTAGTGGACCTTGGTGCTCCAACTTTTATCTATTAGAAAAGTCGCGAGAGGCAATACGCAACGCGTACACTCTATAAAAAAGAGATAGTCATAAGGTGATCATTGCTATGATCTTGACAAGGAAAGAAGAACAATTATGGAGTCTGTGGTTTGTCTGAGAGAGGACTGTTTAAGGTAACTAAGTTCAATCCAAGATTACTTTTCTGGATAGGGAAAGGAAAGAGCATTATATCCTGAAAGTTATTATTCTAAAAAAAGATAGTCATACGTGTCATACTGGTTAATGCTGGAGGAAGGGTAGCCCAATACTTCTGTTCGTTATATCTATATGAAGGCGAGATAAATATATAATATATATATATATATATATATATATATTGTATTATATATTATACTATAACGTCACAATCATAATAATTATATAATTTCTAGATTTTTAACTTATATTAATATACTAACATATAAAATACTCTATATATATAATGTATATATATAATATATAGGGTAATATATATATAATATATAATTAATACGATATATATAAATATATTATAAAATTATACTATATATTTATATATAAATCGAAATAATAATAGTAATAATTCATATAAAGTAGCTATATTATATATTAAATATATATAAATACTATATGATTACAATATATATATATATTATAGTTAATTATTAATAGATATATATAGATATATACATTATTTCAATATATAGTTACACATATTAGTGAGAATAGTATTATATTGATATATATATATAGATATATATAAATATATATATAAATATAATTATATATATATATATTTTGACTCATATATTAATATAGAATAAAACATTTAAATAGGCGACCCCTCTCTACTGTATTATGGTATAGCCGTAAAGGAAGAGCTATAGGACAGGAAAGAGGTGACGGAAAGGAAGAAAGGACAGACTAGAAGCTGCGGGAAGAAAAGAGGGGATGCCAACAGGGCTCCTATTAATGATCGTGAAGAGAATAAGGATAGCATAATCGTTCACTCTGGGGAAAACGAAAAGAACCAGACCTATAAAAAAAAAACAACATGAACGTTTGCGAAAAAAAAGCTCCCAAGGCAAAACAGTTGAAGATATTGGGGTACTAACAATGAATAAAAAGGAGGAAGGTAAAGACAGGTCTCATAACACCCATATCTCCTGGACTCAGGCACAAATCACATCCCGTCCGCTGTGTAGACCCAGACATGACGAGAGAGGAAAAAAAACAACTCATGGGTAATCACCCAAAAAACACACAACTGTCGAGAGCAGAGAAGCCAACAGAAATAAAATAAAAGAGCCAATGAAGAATATAAAACAGTACTATAAATCTTCCAAAAACTCACTACGACTAGCAGTTACATTGCAGTCTAAAGTAATATTATATATAAGAGTAGTAACAGAACCATGAATTGATAAGGATGATTTACCAGACATACACACGACACGGCCAATATCATAAATAAACCTAAAAGATGAAAGTATACAGAGGAAGTGTATGGTATCTTTATAATACCACAGTATGAAAAACCTTTACAAATGCTTCGAGCTATTTCTCACGATCAATATACACACAAGAATATTAATGAAATGAGTATTATAAAAAAGGACAATATATCTCAAGATTAGTTAATATGTAATGTTTTAAATACTGCAATTCTAACACATGTGCAGCTGAGGTGTTAGAAAAAGCGGAATAAAACAACTCATAGGTATAGATCATGGAGTCTGTTGCTATAATAATAAATTAATTTATAAAAAAAATATTAAGTGATGCTACAATATATATCAATATATAAATTAATATATATCTCAGCATATTGCAAGTTATATAAAACATACATAGAGAACTATATTAAAAATCATAAATGATAATAATTCAGTTAAATATTGATAAATGTGACACAATCGGGAAAAATTGAATAAATAAATATTAAAGAGCAAGTTCTAAAGGCATTAAAATCACGCCATGAAGTTCTACAAATATTGAGAAACATAAGTCTAGGTATAATAAATGAATAATATATTAACATCCCATTATATAATTATGTAGAAACCTATCCCAAAAATACTAATATATACCAGATACAAATATTATTGACCTGAATGAAATAATGAATAAAAAAGCGTCCCACCAGAGTTCCATCTTGGATATTAAACCGCTGTATTACCTTAACTCGCAATGATTATAAGATACCGATTTGTTTATTGATTAAGTACATTTGACTAAAAAAAAGGTAAAAAATATTGTGAGAACATTGCCCCCAAATTAGTTCATATCTATCATATGTAGTGGTGAGGATAAAATAATATCCTCTTATAAAAATACCGAGAAATCGAGAAGGTTAGAGATAAATTTGAAAGGAACCATTAAATGCAGATAGAAATTCAATAATGACATCGGATGTGCCATGGTTATAGAAGTAACCTGGTAGACCCTTGTACGATAGGTTACAGTCACATATGTATGGGGCCTACCCCATCAAAGATATAAGGCAAAAGGAAACCAGTAGTTAGGAAGTATGTATGTCCATGAAGAGTAAGTTCCCTCTTTGAACAGGACCGAACTTCCGGACAAATTTGAAGGTGACAAGATTAAGGAGGAGCAAATTGGATGTATCCACTTATTTGGAGGTGTCTGAACCGGACTAAGTAAGCACCTCTATTACACCACTGCAGAGGTATATAATCCTGCGGCAAACGGAAAATCAGAGGGATGAATTTCAGGATTAGCCCTGTTAAGTATGCCATAGAGCAATTGCTGGTGAGCCTGAGAGTGAAAGACCAGGACAATGGTTAGATAGATATTCTTCCATTTGAGCTCTTTGCTGTTAGACAGGCGCCGATCTCAGAAAGTGGTACAAGCCTAAGTCAAATCATATTTGGCCAGAATGTAAATATACCTGGTGGTCTATTAAATATAGAAGTTTCCGTTCTTTCAGCTGTTTCCAGCGTGCTAATGGTCTTCCTTAGATAAAGAGTCAGCCCAAACCTGCTCGCAGTAAGGAATTGATAGTATAACAACAGTTATAGAGCTTGCTAGTGGAAGAGAAGATTAAGAATTATTATTTACCATATAAAAAGAAGACAGAAATAATGTATACGTGTATAAATAAAATTCAAACGAGAAAAGCCAAAAAGATACTAGACGAAATAATCACCTGGAAATATAAACAAGCAACAAAGTGCCGAAAAGAAATCACAAATATACTCGTGTAGCGCTAAGTACCAAGTAAAAAACAAAATAAAAAATCCAAAAAAATCATTAACAAGAAATGAGAAAGGAGAAAAAAAAAGATGTGAGAGTATAAGGGAAAGTAAATTAACATTGACATTGTAAAAATATAGTAGATAATTTATTTTTAATCTATTTTTATAGTAAACTAGAAAAGATACGAGGGAAGGAGAAAATGAAAAAAAAAATGATAAAAAAGAGAGGAGAGTGGAAGTGAAGAAAGATTGATAATGAGATGAAGGATATCCTCGAAGAAGGCAGTTATGATAAAGAACGATTCAGAGATGGATGGGTAATTTTAATGACAGAGGGACCAAAATTAAAAATTTGGTATAGAAAGGTGTAGATTAATTAAGTCAATAATTGTAGTCTACTAATCTCACCTCTATTCTCAGCAGTAGATAATTTTAGTCCTAATCCCTTCCTTCCTGCGTTTAACCTGAAGTTTACGTGAGTAACAATTTAGTCGGTCCGCGCATGAGAAGATATGGTCGAGAAAACGCGAAAGAATCAGTGCTCCTCGGACTGTCTCTCTCATCGAGCGCCACATTCACTCCTCCTCATGCCTCTCCCGAAAGAAGCGATGCAACGCGACCTTACTCGCGCACAAGGTAATTAATAGGTCTCAGTAGCAAATCAAGATCCGGAACCTGTAGGAGGACCGGTCATAAAACTCCATTGCATTACTGCACATATTATACAACAATATAAAAGTGTCCATGGAACTCTCCCTCTCCTATATACTCAACTTCCATTAAACTAGACTTAGAAAGTCTGGACATTCATAACGATTTCACTATAGAGAAACGTCTACAGTATGTTAACATGATTATTATGTTAGTCGATGATATACAGCACCAGACCTGACTGATTATAGTAGAAGCCTATGTAGAAGAGGATACACCTTAGCAAGGTGTCTAGGGAAACTAATTGAAATCATCACGAACACTATATAAATTACAGAAAAAAGAATGTGGAGAGTACCAGATATATTTGGTGAAGCTATAAGCGTATGCTTGCGCACCATAATTAAGGATTAAGACCTGTCACGCGGGATTTTCAGATATAATATATACTAGAACAAATGAAAAATAGTTAAGAATATGAGTAAGGAGTCTGAACCATAGAGAATAATAGATAATTTAAAAACTCCAAAATTACAGAACCATAAACGTAGAAGCTACAAAAACAATCTTCGACTCCGACGGAGTATATGCCGGTAGAGCTCTGAATACAAATATATTAGGGATCTTCAGGACACAATAAGACCATCGGCGTAACGCCAGATGGATTAAGACTTATTGAACCCCACATAACACCAAGTATAATGTCCAAGGATAAAGAAGAAATAACGAGGTCTGGACTCCGAATGTTCTGACATAGAAAATTAATGAAGAAAGGTGATCATGGTACAGGCACTCAAAGCATGAGGCGACACGTTCCCGTGATTCAATTCACATGACCAGTAAGCGGTAACAACAACACACCTGAGATCACGATTTAAGTTCCTTAAGATATGACATGGTAACTCCGCCAATACACTCACTCATCTAGGTGAGGTATAGAGATAATGGGCCCCTATTATCTGATAAGGTCGGGCAACCTCCCTTTGATTAGCTGTACACGACCATGATTGTTCTGCCGACCATTAAAAACACAAAACACTTTGAGAATGATATGTTCCGTATTGAGTAAAATATGATGTGTACGCGAGGTGCACACACAAGTAAAGAGACCTGATAAATAGAAGAACAAGAGACCAATATACACTGTTGACTCACTGTAGGGACCACGGTGCAACGAAGTGTTCTCATACTACCATATATATGACAATAAAAGATATGATCCTCTCATAGCCATCTCTAAGTCACAATTCACCAATAATTAATTAAATATAATCTTCAAAACTTACTACTGATACTAATACTATTAATAAAAAGTAAAAAAAATAATATATATATAAATACTATTAAACAATATTAATAATAATAATCAATATCAAAACAATACGCTATACTCAACTATAACCTCATTTATTCGATAAGCGAATATTGAATACATAATCGATTAATAATAGTACGATCAAAGTACGCTCTACTATAATCTGATACTATTACAATGGCTATAAAATCTATAAGGTACATGTTATATATAGATATAGGCCACTCAATAGCACAAGCTAGCCAAAATGGTAGTACGTAAGAAACATCCATAATAAACTTAAAAAAACCCGGAAAATACTATATATAATTGTAAAATTAATAACCTATTAAGTAATGGATAATATTTATAATAATATAAAATTAAACTTATATATATATAATAACCCTAATAATATATAAACTCACATAATTATATATAATTAATAATAAAAATATTAAAAATTATAATTATATTATATAGGTAATTATAAAATCTTTCGCTCTGACACCCCCAAAATAATTCTATGTTTAAAGAATCATAATTCTGACCCTAAAATAGAGGTATATATCGATTATACCTAAGATTACCGACACCGCGCGAGTCCGAAATATATAAATTCTATAGCCATATAACCATTTTTAAAGGAACACGCCCATAGTGGAAATTCTATTGTCTAATTTAGTAGAAATGAGTACCAAAGATTATAGGATGTGTGAGTGGTAATAAATATTTTACATATGAATATTTAGAAAATATTATGAAAAATTTTAGATATAATAATAATAAGGTGTTGTGTTTTAAAGGTTTTGCAATATTTTAGTTGTGCTTTAGAATGGTTAAGTGCTAAGAGGTAAATTTTTTTGACAGGTAATAGTTTTGATTTAACTTTAAATATGTATTTATACGACCTATTTGATATATTATTTGTATAATGTAATAGAATCTACTATTATATCAAATTAGTTTATTTGAATTGATTTCTTTCACATGATATTTGGAATACAAAATAAACATTTAGCTTACTTTATTCTTAAAATTTTAAATGTCCCACCAAAAAAACCCGTTTACGTGATCAAAATTTCAAATTTTTTACTGTACTACTAAAAATTATGGGATTAGTACAACCGATATATATATACCGTTATCAACCCTACAAAATTTATTGTGTTATGCAATATATTAAGACTAAGTTATAAAGAGAATCTCACGTTTTCACGATGTATTTTATTTGTTTAAAGAATGAATCATTATAACACACACTTATGTAGTGTGTCAGGTAAAATTTTGAGCGCAAGACACGGTTATAATATATGCGTTCTTAAGGATAAGCTTATTTTGCAGTAAGGCATTATACCTATAATTCCTTGAGAGTGTAATATATATATAAAATATATATATAAATCAAAAATATAATAATAATATAATATATATAATAAAATATATATATATTATATATATATATAATATATAATTATAATTAAATATATATATATAATAGATTATATATTAATAATATATATAATATTATATAATTAATTATAAATATAAATATATATAATGGAATATAGTATAGATAAATTATATAAATAAGCTTATGGAAATAAAAAGACGCTCCAATAAGGGAAATTCCATAAAAGTAACACCGCTATACGTATCATCTGCTTACATCTCTCATAATAAATCTATCCTACAACCTATAGTGGATTACTCTTTAGTACTCGCAACATATTATTATGGTATTTTTTAAATAGCTCTTTGTGCCCAATAATACAAGTATTCGAATTTAACATTTATATTTTCTAATTTTGTTAAATTTAAAATTTGTGAATACAATCAGAGAACAAAATATAAATAGTATTTCAGGTAACTATAGTTGGAATGTCGTGCATATATCTTGAGGACACACCTCAGAGAGCAAGTGATGTAATAACGCGAGAAGAGCTGGAGAGATGAGCCAGCAAGATTGAAGTTTCTGCACAAATTTTCGAATTTTTTTCGGAGAAAATGAAACCAAACCATGAATAACACGTTCGATGAGGGTTTTACTTTGGGTCACGTAATTGAGAACATCGTGTATGTTCATCTATTCGAACACGGACCACAACCTACTCAATAAGTTCAGATGTGTGGCGAGGTGAATTTCCAGGGGCCTTTTAAGTACCTGCTACGCCATATACTGTTTGCGAACCATCTTTTATGACTTACGCCAGAATGACACAGGGCGGAGTTCCTGTTGAAAAATCCAAGGTCACCAAATATCGCAAAACCAATCCCTTGTTTGAAGTAGTAAACGAGTTTGTAGTACATTTATATATATACTTATGACTGGTCAGGTGCCTTCAACATCATCAATCGACTTGGGATATGAACAGAAAATGGCACGCGCGCACCACCATTGCATTTTCTTGTGGGAAAAATCTTATTGTTGTTTTTCAGGATTTGGGTGGGTTAAACTTTCCTCACCATGATCGCGCTTCTCACGCTCTGCAGGCACGATCATGCGAGGAAGCCGAGCAATGATATGGATTCATGGCAAAGAGAAATACAATCTGAGCGGAAGCAATATTGGGAAAAACACAATAAAGAGAACAATACCTAGAACGAATAGAAGATGATGAAAGTAGTCAAACAAGTACAGGTAATTATTACATGACATGGTAAGACAAATACAATAAGAAAATGGATGATTAAATCAGTAATAATGAATTTATTCGAATGTCAATTGAACGATTATTACTATAGACAAAATGCTCTTTTATGAGTGATAAAAGAAAATAATAGCTATCTGATCAAAACTCTTACCTGCTCCCAGGGTTTCATGGCAGAAGATCACAAAAGTGAATGGGAATGAGTCATGAAGCCCCCGGCGATTAAGCGTTAGGACAGAGAGAACGGTTTATAATTTGTCAAAAGTTAGTCATATGGCTTTCTATTCTGTGGACGAAGCGAGATAGGCTTGTGTAAGAGTCACAGCAGATAGAGCTAAGTAAACCTCGCTAATGACGTCTTCTTAGAATAAATTAAGGCTACACTATCTGCTGATAGAACATTGAAAAGCTACCTACATGATAGTCTTCTATATAGTTCTTTCTATTTGTTCAGAGCCATTTTGAACTCGTTTTTTTTTGTCTTTAGGAATCTGTGTATTGTTTTTCTTTTCTTTCCACATTTGCCAACCCTATTTGAGCTCTAACTGTGACCGTATTTTCAATTTCTCTTAATATTACTACTGATTTGAGTTGGAAACCGCCAAGTTTTGCTTTCTAGGGTTCCTCTTTCGGTGGATTTAAAGTTCCTTCACTTTGCGTAACAGCTCATGCGTTTTGATAAGGGTTAGTATTTGTTTTTTTGTTATTTTTCGTTCATGTGACGTCAGTCACTATATTTACCCATATTTGATCACTTTATGAAGATATGCTAAAAATATTTTAAAGAAAAGTGGCGTTTAATTATTATTTTAAGAAATAAAAGAAATATAAAACCCTAGTATACACTAATTATAAAAAAATAATTTAAAAGTTGTAAAAGACATCGCTAACACACACAACTCCCGTGAAGCCAGGACCAAGCAACTGAACGTAAAATGGATTAATAAACACTGAGAAATTAATTCACCAAATCTGTCAGTGTTGCCAAGAGATACTGCAGCACAAGTACTTTGGGTAGAGTAATTGGTAAGATAAATAGTAAAGAATATATGATTATTAGTTATCCGATGTATGTGAGAAAATTAAGTTCAAAAAAATTTGAAAAGAAATATAGAAATAAGATTTCATCTCAACAACAATATGTATTCAAAAAAATATGTCAGAGTACTCTGTAGATAAATACACAAGAAATGATCAAGGTATGCGCTCAAGTAACTAGATATTGGTATTATATTTCATATGAATATCATTTTTCTTACCTAAATATATAATAAATGTCCCAAAAATGGAATTATACTTAACTATCCGGAGATTGTTAAATATACGAATAAAAGAAAGTCTCTCCCTAATATGGCCTCCAATTCACCTTTCCAACATCATCCATACTAAGTGAGAATAGTCAATAACCATACAATATACAGGAATAGAGGTAATAGTTATCAGCCCCTTTGTAACCTAATACTATATTAGGTTACGGCCTAGTTAGGTTACTCATTTATCTCAAATTATAATCCATAAGATGATTTAGAGGTTCACTTAAGATGTTGATGGGCTTATTGCTAATTCCATTAGGTTAGGTGAGCTACTAGATTGGGGGTCTTTCCAGTAATACACTTAGGTTATCTTTTCCTTACTTAGGGTTCTTTTAGTATATACACTCCATTAGTGTTAAGTCCTAGTTGGTAGGGGGCTTATTTAAGTTTAGGTTAGGATATAAGAATTTATTTAGTTAAGGTACTTAACACAGATTATTTAGATATATATATATATAATATATATTTAATAATATATATATTATATATATATATATATATTATATATATATATATATATATATATATTATACTGCTAAGGGCGCCTTTCGGCATCTAAATTGGTTTATAAATGGCAAAGTATAATGAATTGCTTTCATTGTATTATCTATTAGCTCAAAGCTTAGCTCTTAAAATATATAGTGAAGCTATATCTAATCATCATTTAATACATACCAAGTATCGCATATAATTACTTGATATTATCGATATATCGAATATTAAAGGTCAGACGAAAACAGATATATGTTCAGATTTATTATAAATTTTTAATTATATATTATATTATTAATTTATAAATATATAATTCGAATTATTAATATAATAATATAAATATCAACTAATAAAATAAAATTAGGGTTCCAAAATGGCTTTAACAAGATCTACCAACTTCCTATAGCCGTACAGAGAGTTATTCAAATATATAATTATCTAATAATAGAATTTAATATATAGATTTAAAGTATACTGGAAATACATACCTCTATATGGTATATAGGCCATCACTCCCAGAAAACTTGACAAACAGTTAACTAGGAAGAATAATGTAAAACATCATAACGGGAAATAAAATAAATATTTTTGGAATTTCTAGTACAGACAACAAGCTTCCGAGCAACTTAAAATAAAAAAATAATTTTTATTCTTAAATATTTTTAATTAAAATTACCCTTTAAAGAATATTAGAAAAATTATATTTAACTATATAAAAATAGTGCACGCTCTGCGATTGACCTTGAAAATCTATGCTAAGTAGATCTCAAGGGATTAAAAGTTAGCAAGATTTAACCACTTTTTTTCCGCTATGTATTAGAAAATATTTTAATTTTTATCATTATTTATATCACTCTATAATTGGCCTCATTATTACGTTGAGTCAGGGACAGAGGGGTGAGGACGATATAAAAAGTCCCCCCCGTCGTCCACACGGTATGGCCGAGAACCTGCCAGATCTCATATCTACTCTGTTACTTGTTTTAATCCGTGAGGTTGATTCGTTATGTTATTAAAAAAAAAAAAAAATTCACCATTTGGCAAACCTCTGCGTCCTCACTCGGAGTAAGCGGCACTTCGTTAATTGTCTAAAAATTGCTAATTTAATTTTATCAAAAAAATTTTAAATCAATATTTTTATATAATCTGTTTATATCTTTTTATTTTTTAATAAATTTACTGCTGAGTTAATAATTATTCAATCTGATTTAATAAAATGAATATTTATATATTCTATAGATGAGATGTATAAGTTATTATTTAGTTACTTAATGCCTTGCCTTTTTAGTGGATGAGCTTGTATACCATTATATGATTATATATATAATTAGTATATATAATTATATATTATATAATAATATATATATATAATTATATATATATATATATATATAATATATATATATAATTATATATATATAAATATATTATATATAATCAATAACCTAATTAATTAAATATAAATAACTATAAATCTATATAACTACCTTAATAATATATATATATAATATAATAATAATAATATATATTATAATAATAATAATATATATATATATATATAATAATTATTAATTATAATATATTAATAAAATATATATATATTATATAATCCTCCTGTAGGGAAAAGGTCTGATCCCTACCTAAATTATCCGTCCTTGAGATTTTTATGTGAAAAACAGAATCATTAAGGGACCAAATATTACTTAGGGCCGATTATATTCCATTTGAATATAATGTAATATATATAATAATAATAATATAATAATAATTAATATATATATATATATATATAAATATATAATATATATTATATATATATATAATATTAATATATATAGTATATATATATTATAATATAAATATAATTAATAATAAATATAATATATATAGAACATAATATATTAATATAATAAATAATATATATATATATATATAATATATAACTTATAATATATAATAAATTAATATTTAATAATAATATAATTTGAAATAAAAATGAATAATAAATAAATAATCATTAATAAATATTAATATAATAAATTAATTATATATAATAAATATAAATATAATAAATAAATAAAAAATAATTAATAATAATTAATATAATAATAAAATTAAAATATAAAAACAGAATCAATGTTTTATTATACAAGTCTTGAGAGGTAAGTATTATGGTTGTCTTATAGATGATGGAATTGGAGTAAATTTAATTTAATACAACACGATATTAAGCCTAATAAAAATAACTAAACACCTATAGTTATTATATAGAATACAGTTAGGTTTTGCGGAACCTTTATGTGTTCATAATCACGCGAGATGCAATACAAAATTAAGAATTTAAAAACTTTAGGCGAGCCACACATACATTAGGATACGATCCACTTATCTAATAATCATTAATTATTAATTAAATATATTAATAATTATATATATATATATTATATAATATATTAATATTAATATATATATATTAATTAATATATATATTATATATATATATTAATATATTAATATATATATAATTAACTATTATATAATATAATATAAATTATATAGTATATATATATATATTAATATATATAAATATATATATTAATATTAATATAATATAAATAATTATATATATATATATTAATAATAATATTATTATATATATAAATATAATATATATTATATATATATATATATTATAATAATTATATATAACTTAGTATAATAATTAATTATATATATATATATAAATAATAATATTATAATAATAAATAATATTAATAATATAATATATATATTAATATAAAATATAATATAATATATAATTATATTAATTAAATAATAATAAATATATAGTAATATATATAATATATTATATATATACTATGAATGCCACCTATATCAACGAGGCAGGTGATCACCCTTTTCCAAAAGGCGAGTGGCAAAACAAAAAAACAAAAAAGCGATGAGAAAAGAAAAAAAACCAAATAAGGGTAAAAGTAAATTCACCCAGTATACCTTGTCAATAATCGCAATATCCCTTCATGGTGAGCGCGGGTATGAGACGCGTGGAGACCTAAAATAGGATGAAAAGATTTGAATACCTGAAGTAAAAAACATGGTAATGAATAGGTTAAATTAGTTCAAAAAACAGATAGTATCTGGAAAGAAGGATAGCCATCACATCTAATACGAGTTAAAATCCTTGAGAGTCTATTCTCAAACATTTCAACACTAAATAACTCATTATGTGATGGAAGTAAGGCACCTTTTATTTTACGAGGGCGGACTCTGCTAAGTGTAGTACGGTTGAGGAATGTGAGAGGTCAATAGACTCGAGCACCTGCCTTTATAAATACCTATAGAAGAGATTGGTACAACCTAAAATATCACCTTCGCAGAGAATAGAGGTGGATCAAAGGAATTAGGAAAGTATTTTGTGATGACAGATATTTTAGTTCTCTATAGCCTTAGTCACTTCAAATCCAACTATCAAAAGTGAAACCGAGGATCTCAAACCCCTAAAATGTAAGAATAATCAGTATTCCATACTATAGTAGATATGCGATTAATAAGACTTCTATATTATAACTGGTATATAAGTAATCTGATGACAATTAGAGAAATTCAACGCTAATCTGAGCAGAATTCCTTACTTAAGACATTTCAATTGAATGAGGTCTAAAAGTACCAATTCACTAGTTATGTTCTTAGATCTAAAGTAATAGAGAGAGTTATGTTGTTAACAGGTACTGAGAACATTAAGAAACCGTCAGACGGGGATAGGAAAGTTGGGAAGGTGTTTTAGAGAGGGAAATATAAAAAAAAAAGTTGAATTTTATAAAAAGAGTGTTGAAATTTCACAAAGAATCCGGTAATTAGACCCAACTGAGAAATCCCGTACACATACACGAGCAAGAATTTAATCGGGAAAACTGAGTAGACGAGAGGAACTCTAGATTACAAATCGAGGGAGAAAACATTTGAAATAGTGGAGTGAAAGAATGGAGAGTATGATCTCAAGCATGTTACCTATAAGATGTGAAACAGATAACCCTGAGAATACATCATAACAATTTTAACAAATAAATAGGAGAAAGGAGAATAAAAAGTGATCTGCTCCATCAAACAAGAGTTAAATGGAACGATCTTGAAAGAAACTATGAAAAGGGTAAGCCAAAGCGAAAGGTGGAAATCTAAGAGAAGGTAGTGACTTAGAGCATGATAAGCGATATTGCGTTGGTCAATAACCTCATAGTTCAGATAAGCACTATAATAGATATGTCCAAGCGCTATCACAACAAGACTCTACCCATTAGTCTATGTAATAATTTCTATAAACTATTAATTTTTAATAAACGTTTAGTATAATAAATACTTAGAATGCTCGACTGAGTCGCAGAGTTGACAAACATTTAAGAATTTGGTTAACGCTAGCATTACATAGTTGATAGCACTGCGAGCTAACGGGTTATGTAGGCTAACCAACTGGAACTTTAGAATATTAACAACTGTAATCAAAATATGAATAAGAATTTGTTTGGCGTTTCGGAATAAATCGGTCATTCACTATCTTATCAGATCACATGGCTATGTAACACATTTGATCAAAAGTAAAAGAGCTAGAGGAGTACTTATATAATATCAATTCAGATAATATTATATGGCACTCACGGAAGTTGAAATAAACTGACAAGATCTGCATAAACAGATAATTAATAACATTAATATAATAGATTGCTAAGTTATGGCGCCGCTATTATTTATTAAAGTGTATAGGATTTTATAGGCTGCATAATGAATTGATATGATAATACCATTTTCAATATCAAGATGTATGGTGAGTTAGCTGAAAAGAAAGGTGATAAGTAAATATGGTAAATATTTAATCCAACTTATTTGCTTTCTTACGTGCAGCGTGCTAGTGATTTATTATTTATTCGTTCATAGTTTTAAAATGATGAGGGAATAATTCAGTAAATTCTATATGCATCAGCTCTGACAAAGAATTGGTTCAGGATTCCCATAATATTTCTTATTTGTTTTTGTAAGAATATTGTGTAAATTCTTAGAGGACGAATGAGACTTTACATGGGTAGGATCCATTGGTTTTTAAAGATAAGAAATTATAAATTTCCAATAAGAAATTTCCCAATCTTTTTAATTGGAAATTCAGTAAGAATCATTCGGAAACCATTTGAAAATTTTTGTAATTATCCGTAAAAATTTCTGATGAAAAATTTTTTGTACATTGCAAATGCCAATCGCAAATTTACCAATTGGGAAATTTTTCATTGGGTAAAATTGGGAACTTAAAGAAAATTGATGATAATTTGTTGATAGCACGATTTCTTTCTGAGTAGTCTCTTCTGTTGACTGTAGGTTCTCCATGATAGCACGATTTCTTTCTGAGTAGTCTCTTCTGTTGACTGTAGGTTCTCCATAAAAGTTTTTTAGTAATCGATGGAAACTCAAATATTAAAAAAAAAAAATTTCTATCATGATACCAGCTATCGCAATGTTTGAAGAGTTGCAAGTAACTAAACCTTAATATTTTTGACCTTTCATATGCTACTCAGATAAAGGAAAATGGAGTTCTTCAACGAAATTAGATGGGGCTGGTACGACCATAAAAATTAAATAAAAAGCAATAACAGTAGGATAGGGTTACCAAAAAATTCTAAGCAACTGTAAATTTGGAATTATCTTTTGCCTCCCAAAGAGAGGGCACAACAAGTCCATTTAATTATTTAAATAAGTATGAGAGAGCATTTCTAGTTTCTTGTAATGCTCATATCACAATGTCAATTAAGTTTCTATGTTGTATTACCTTTTATCTAGCATAATTCAAGATCATCAGATATTGGATAAATGCTTAACATATGCAAAATTCTATACTCATTATTAAAAATTTTGCCTCACTTCTACCAATAACAAAAATTAATTTCAAAATGTCTAACGTCCACATCAGTCATTATGTATTATGTACTAACATATGTGTTGCGAGATTTTACTTTACAGGTTGTTAAGTGTGGAAAAACTTTGAATTAAACGGTTTAACAGTTCCACCTATCGTGCTTAAAGTTGTGTTAGATTGCAAGTCGTTGTGCATTCATTTTTTCTAAGTTCTGGAAATGTCTATGTTAGCTTTATTAATTGAAAACAATGTTGGAAACTTGGTTACGTTAGCATATATTCGTTGTTAGTATCTAAGAACTTATCTTTGACTATGTTATGTTGTTGATTGTTGCTTGTTGTCGAAAACGAGAATATAATGATCCCTTCTGAACTGAAATGTGTTCAGTTCGTTCGTCGTATTCTTGTTTTACTTTCTTCTGATTTGGTTGAAAGAAAGAATCTCATTACATTTAAGGGATGTTTATATACTATTTTTCTTCTAGGAATAGTTTTTCCTCAGTGTGATTACGGATGTATAATTGTTAAAACCTTGAGTACTTAGAACTCCCGCATCTCTACGCTGTTGTTTGATATCTTCACTCGAGGAGTGTTTGCGTTTATTCCCAACGAAGTGACTTGTATATTGAGATCTACAACGAATTGGCTAACTGAGCAATCTATTAGCGTAGTATACCCTTTACTGGCAGAGTTCAAAATTATGATAATAGAATAATATTCTTTGCATCACTTATATATGTACAGTGTACTTAAGATACAAACCATTTTTTCTATGTTTTATTAATGTGAGTATTTTTCTTGAAAGGAAGCGCGAGTCTAATAAATGAGAATAAGCCAAAACTTTATCATTGAGGTTATTACTCGTTTATGTATCTATAATGACCGAGCTAGCCAGTGATGAATATATTCTATCATTTTTTCGAATATAATGCTTACTTGTCTCACACATGTAAGATTAACGTTATATGTTGAGAGTATTTGCTTTGAAAGGTATAACTAATATTCTGCTAAGTTAAAGGAAATTGATAACTGGGAAGAAAATGATGTTTTTAAGAATTTTATTTGTTTTTCTATCAGTTCATCTTAGACCCTGCTGTTTAGTTTCTGGCTAAACTCTTTAGAGAGGTTATTTCGTATATTTGTTTTTTGTGTTACTGAGGTTGGTTGGGGTAGTTAACGTTGTACATTAATTTCTTCCTAGTTTTATATGATGCTATGTTACGTTTACTATTTTAACTGTGAAACATCCGCTTTATCGTATTTCATATATTTTGAACCTTATTAGAGAGACAGTAGGATACATATCAAAGAGCAATCAAGGATAGTACTACATTATATGTATCGAAGCTACATAATCATAAAGTGCACTATATTATGACACAATTAAATCATTACGTCATATTCAACGAAATAATGAACTTGTTAATAACACACTAATATAAAAATAATAGAGATTACTTGTCCGATACCATGTTAGTCAAACTTATCAGTGTTAACATTCATTTCGGTGTTAAGTGTGCATAGGTGTGTCCCTTGTTCACTTAGTCCGTGAAGTTCATGTGTACTCTATCTAAAAGAATCACCTGAACCGTTGAGCATAACCTTTATTATGATGTAATAAAGTATATTCGTTATCAGTATGATAATGAAATATAATCCACTGAGTCTAGTGAAATAATTTAGAGTATTAATTACTAACCATGTTATTGCTTATATTCCACCATTCATCCGCTGTTACTAAGTTAGATGAATATTTCGCATTTGACAAAGTGGTATATACTTTTTCCTTATCTGTTTTTTGTGCTTGTTTATGTACTAGGTTACTTTACTGTTATGTGTGAAGTGTGGAACGTCTGTTAGATTACTTAATCAGCTCTTTAGCCCTTGTTTTAAATTGTGCTCTATAGGTTTGGTCTATTGTACATTATTATATCAGAGGTCATGTTACCGTCCCATGGTTAGACTTTTATGATTGAAATACTGTCTGCTCACGTCTTATCGATCAAATTATAATTTGACTCATTGGTATAAATAAGAACTTGAATTTATGTATCCGAAATTTATCATATTATTGTTACTACCCGAATATGATTGACTGGAGCAAGGAAAATATAACAGAGCCACCACTTCTAAAAGACATTGGAAATGATGATCTGCTGAAAATGAAAACTGAACCCATCTTACTTGCTTTAGGGTAATGTAAATACGTTATCATCCCATAAGAGTAAGAACATTTGAACTTATAATCAATATGATCTATATATATCTAATTAGATCAAAAGATCATGATTGGACAGGAGGAGGATGGTGGTTGTATTTACTGATTTACTGATTTAGGGTATATTAAACGTGACAAATTTAGTAAAAATTTGACCTAATCAATAGATCAATAGATCAATGAGATCAATAGATCAGATAGATGCCCAGATTGGTCAGGAGGGAGTGGATAGTGGGTTTTGATTAGTGATTACTGCCTTTAGGGTATGTAATAACGTTACAATTTTAGTAAAAATTTGACTTAAATCTAAATAGATCATAGATCAAAGTAGATCACATAGATCAATGGTCATTGATGGACAGAAGGTAGTGGTTGGCTTGAATTTTACTGATTTAACTGATTTAGGGTATTGTAAAAACATGACAATTTTCAGTAAAAAACTTGAACCTTAATCAAATACGAATCAATAGATCAATAGATCATTAGGTCAATAGATCAACAACTGGTCAGGACGGAGGGGATGGTGGTTTGATTTACTGAGTTACTGATTAACGGGTATGTAAAACATGACAAATTTAGTAAAAATTTGACCTTAATAATAATCAATAGATCAATAGATCAAAATAGATCACAGATGGTCAGAGGTAGGTGGTGGCTTGATTACTGATTTACTGCTTAGATATGTAAATACGTAAATTTGTAAGTTATAACCATAAAAAGAATAAGAAATTTTATTGATTTATTATTTATTTATTGTATTTTTATTTCTTGATGGTTCTGAAACCATATTTTCCGAAATCTACAGGTTCAATAACATATATATAAGGAAACCAATATTGTATCATTACACAATATTTAATAACTCGGCACCAAACCGGAGCCAGCACCGGTGCCAGCTGTCAAACTCCTACCTCCTCTAGTTAACTCCTTCTCATTCTTCTCTCTTTTATTCATCTTTTCATCCTTCTTCTCCTCCTTCGACTATGTTTTTCCCACTCTGTGCTCTTTTTTCAGCCGAGACCCCCCTAATGGGGGTCCTAGACACCCTATAAGAACTTATAACCATCATATTCGACAACTCTACGACCTCGCTAACCTATATAAACGACACAACATTGTTGTTATACGAAGTTTATTTAAACTCGGCACCGCCTGTGGCTCCAAGCACCGTCCGAGCCAACTTCCTCAATCACATATCAACGTATCTCTAAGAAACTCACACTCTGAATCTTCTCATCAATTCAGCCTATTCAGAACACTTGATTTTTATAAAACGGGGTGGGGTCCCCTCTTCGGGGACCCGCAGTGGACGTAACATCGTCCATGACTAGGTCCTCCCCATCTAACACCCCCTCCAAAATTTTAACCCGATACGATAATCTAACTACTACTACCTATTACTACTACTACTACGACTACTATACTATCATTACTACTACTACTACTACACTCACTACTACTACACTACTACTACTACTACTAAAATAACTAAAATAATAAATAATTAAAATAATAATACATAATAATAATAATAATTAATAATAATAATGAATTAATATATAAACTTCAGAACTGAGACGAATCGGCCGCGGTGCGTGCGGATGGGACGTGCGGTTGGTCGGCGCGCGCGGGCTAAGCGTGCGCCGAAGCGGCAGGAGTCGGAGTCGGAGCACCACACAACTCGAAATTATGATCACTTCGTGATCATACATTTCTTCGAAGTATATAAGAATAATAAATAATAATAAGTGAAATGTCGTATGTTTATCCGCAAACGCGCGCGCGCGTAATCTCAAAAATAATTACGAAATACCATGACATTTCAATTACCTATCTCAAAAAACATGTGTCCTTTATAGTCTACGCTGAACAGGACACTCAGGAACGTATTCCAATGTGATCTTGAACCTGTGTCTATCTTACTACTATATATATATAATTATATATATATATATATATGTATATATATATATATAATTATCTATATATATTATATATATATATATAAATATTATTATATATATAATATATATATATATAATATATGATATATTATTCAAAGGTGGGCACCCCGCTCATTTAGGGCGTAGTCCGCTAGCGCACCTCCGCGCACCTCGAGAAAACGTAAGCCGCTAGCGCTCCTCCTGCACCTATTCAAGAACCATCAAACCTCGCTTATCCGCATCCCGTCACGTCCGGCAGTCTTCACAAAAGGTTTTAATATTAAATACATAAATAGTTATATATTAGTCCTACAAAAGATTTATATAATATTATATGAAAAATTGAATAATAATGTACAAAATCTCAGATTTGCCACTTCCCTCCCAATGCTCGTCTCCATAAGGACAAGGAGATCCATATACCGTTTCAAAAAGATTAGCTGCTCAAAATTAAAAGCAGTAAGGCTGACCTCTTTTGCCCTCAAAATATCCCACCAGTACTAAATGATTCGATCTTACAGTATCAGACTAGGGGAGGTGTCATTATATTTTAGAACAAGTTCAACAAATTTCGCCTAGCGAAGGAAAAAGATCCTTGGTGAAGAGTTCGTGTAGTTCGCTTCCAGCAGTCCAGTTGGCAGATTTAAGGTCCTCACCTAAATCATTTTGCCTTCCTTCTGAAATTTTTTGACCCCCCTGTCCACCCATAAGAAGTCTATTTCTTCAACCGATTTAGTGAAATCCATGAAAGTCTCGACGCCTGTGCAAAGTCGATGCTAATGCTACGTATCAGCTCGGTAGCTATGTATAATAATATAATAGATAATATATATATATAGGTATAGATATAGGTAATTTATATATAGGTATAGTAGGTATAGATATTATAGTGATAATAATATATATATATATATATAAATATATATAGGTAATCATATTGCTGGATAAACCGCAATAATAGGGGATATGATATATATATTAGTTATATAGTATAGTATATAGGGTAGATATTTATATATAGTCGAGATATTATATATATAATATAATATAAATAATAATATATATATATAATATACTGTATATATATATATATATTATATATATATATATATATATATAATATATATATATATATAATATTATATATATTATATAATAATATATATATATATATAATATAATATATATGTATATATATATAATAATAATATATATATAAAATATTAATTATATATATATAAATATATATAATATATTATAAAAATATATATATATGTATAATAATTTATATACCTATATATAATATAATTAATATAATATATATTATATATATAAATATATATTATATATATATAATATACTATATATATATATATATATATAAAAATAGTATATATATAATATAATAAGATATATATATTATATATATATATATAAATAAATATATAAAATATATATATTATATAATATAATAATATATAAATAATATATATATATAATATATATTATATTCTTTTATATATATATAATGAGTTTTTCACATGGGATGCAAGATAATATATATATATAAATATATATATATAATAATATATATAATATATATAATCATATAATATATATATATATATATAATATATATATATACGATAATATATATTTTTACCTATATATAACTGCTAATACTATATTATTATGATATTATATATATTATTTAATAATATAAATATAATATATAATAAAATATATATATAAATATATATATACATAATATAACTATATAATAAATAAATAATATATAAAATAAATAATAAGGATATATATATAGCTATATTGCTTTCTTTTAATCATATATTTATTAATAGTTTATTATATATATAATATTATATATAAATATATATATAATATAATATATATATATAATATTACATTTGGAAATGCTACATGAAACGAACTGTATCGCACCTTACATCATTACAAAAAATAAATATTTTTAATACCATTACAATACTGAGACGCGATCGAACAAAAATGACCTTCGAGACAACAATAACTTTTTATCAACATTATTTCAATTTAAAAAAAACTCGTAAAATATTTTAAAATTTTTATTTCAATGTCAGACAATTATAAGGCATTTATCCCTTAAGCGAAAATCCGCAAGAAAAGCTAAGAGCTCATAATCATCAGAACATATTGAATATATCTCATCCAGTAACATATTTTAAATAAATTGAACAAAATTCCACAACAATAATTATGAAGAACAGTGTTCTTTCTCTAGCAGAATTATCATAGACAATATATCTCCGATTTTCAATAAATTGATAGTCATAATTTCTGCAAAAATTCAATTAAAATTATATTTTAATTATTTCAAGTTTTTATAAATTGAAAAAACTGTGATATGTCCAATACATAAAAAATGGATATGTCTGTTTAAAGAACATTATACCTAAAACTTTTTTCTTCTTCATCTATACTGCACGTTCTAAACGGATAGACGAAAATTATATAGTATATTCTGTTTAACGCAAGAAAAATTACACAGTCTCTTATCCTTCTCATAACTGGCAATTTTCGTCAAACTTCTTCGTTGGTTTTTTTTAATAGCGTTTATGCAACATCTTCGGAGAGTATACAACTTGAGCGCTCGCCGCTCCTCATATTAATTGAAATAATCGATTAATTTGATTTTGTAGCACGCTATGTGCAAAGGAAAGCTAAGTCAGTGGATAGGGACAATCATAAATACCTTTATTTTGGTTTTATATTTCGTTTAAGAATGTGTAGAGTAATTCCTTATTTTCTATTTATCAAACGATTATTTATATTTTTTATTGTTTTCTTAATTATTAATTGTTCTAAAATAAATAGGCAACTGCCTACCCTACCCTATCCTTAACACTCGCCACTGTATATATATAGATAATACTATATATATCATAATATATATAATATATATATATATATAATATATAATATATAGTATTATAATATATATATATATATATATATAATAATATAATATATATATTATAATATAGATAATATATATATATATAAATATATATATATATTAAATATATAATATAATGATAATATATATTTATATATACGTATAATAAATATATAATATATATATATATATATATAGATATATTATATAATATCATCTATATATAATATAATACGAATATATAATATTATAAATAATATATTATAATAATATATAATATTGGGTTTAACACAGAATGGATTTAATATACCTAGTTATTTAGCAATAATAAATAACTAAAGTTATAATAGGTAATAGCCATTGGATCCATACAATCAATTAAATTTATTTATTAATATTATGGTACCAATTAATGGAAGTTGAGATTGCGTTTTGGAAGTTTCAATTATTCAAAAAACGAATAATTCTAGACTACAATACTAATTAGTTATAAACTTAAAAGTAAAAATTAGATTTCTTATTCAACCAAATAAGAATTCTATAATAAACATACTTGATGTTTCAAAAAAGGTGCGGAACCAAAAAAAAGAGCGGAAAACTTTTTCATCCGCACGGTGCAAAGTCCTAAATTTCTGACGTGTCGCACCTCGCGCTAAAGTCCGCACCTAATCTGGTGTCCGCTTCGGAGCGGACTAGCGACTAACGGACTAGCGGAATAGAAAGACGGATGTGCTCACCCTGATTATATATATAATTATATTATATATATATATATATATATAAAGTGCTATCTGGCATCCTCTCATATATACTATATGATATACTATTATATATATATATATATACTATAATGATATAATATAATATATGTATATTAATATAATATATATATATATTATATAATATATTAGGGATGTGCACGAATACCAGAATACCGATATTCGCCTAAAAGTAATTCTGGCCGAATCACGAAACTATTCGACCGAAAAAATCACTGTCGCTATTCGGCCGAAAGCTATTCAAAGTTCGTCACCATTTAGGGAAAAATATAGGAAAACTTACACTGAATCAAAAAAAAAGTGGAAATTTCCATTTGAGATGCCTTTTGTTAGCGAGATATATGAGTATTCGGAGGTGCTGATTCGCTAATAACTATTGGATTGCTGTATGCACATACCCTTTTTCGTGTTGTCTGTTACACAACGGCAAGAGGTATGCTTCGGTTCCAGTAGGTACCGTAACGATAGCAGAGGAGTATGCAAACATCAAGACAGTTTGGAGAGGCTACAATATCTGGTACATGGATGGTAAATATCGTCGACCTCAAAAGGGTAAACATTTTGCTCAGTCCGCAAGCAGGTTCACCAAATAGTACACTGCTCCTGTGCTATGGACATACCGGGCGGCAAAAGGAATCACTGACCAAAAGAGAATGGCCACCGATGGAAACCTTGACGCCAGGTGACAGGAACATCGAACG
>JABUQX010057710.1:0-20000 GCA_015478945.1 Trachelipus rathkii
CTGGAATTTGAGGGCATGGCAGTGAGCATTTTCTAGGGTGTTGATGGAATAAGTAGTAGGCGTGGACTTAAACCCAGCTACCACTATAGAGAGAGTAAGCTTGTGGAGGAAAGGAGATGAAGATAATAAGACAATTAATTCTAATAACATGAGGGAAAGGAGGAAGACTTAAAAGAATTACGTATATGACAAGGTCAGCATACTGGTGCTGGGGCAGGAAGGATGGCACAAAGATCCTCAGAAGTAAGTTTGTCTTCTGTATACATCTATGCTGTGTTTTATGTTTGAAACTAAACTATGCGGCATAAAAAAATCAATATCTCAGTGGGGTTGTATATATATAATATATATATATTATATATATTAGGGTTTGGGATATAAAAAAAAACCGTTGTTTTTTTATAAAATAAAACACATTTTTTTTTTTAAAAAAAAAAGAGAAAAAATGGCAAAATTGTTTTGTTTTTTTTGTTTTTTTTTTAAATTACCTTTTTTTCATAATATCAAGTCTTTTTAGGGTATTTAGCATTAAAATACAGTAAATACAATTATGTTAAAAGAGGTATACAGTATATAAAGTAGAGTTTAGTGCTTAATAAAGTTTTATTAGTGCTCTAAGGCATATAATTATTACATTTCAATGAATTGCTGGATTGTATATTATTATTATTATTATATATATATATATATTATATATATATAAATATATATATATAGGTTATATTATATATATATATATATATATATAATATATATTATATATTATATGTATATATTTAGTCACACTATATATATATATATATAGGTATATAGTTATATGTATTATTATTATATTAGATATATATATATTAGTATAATATGTATATATATATAGTATTACTTATGATTATGTGTATAGTATTACTATATTTCTTCATCTGCCTTTTTCTCCCCAAGACTGGTGGTAAGTTGCGTAACAAGCATCAGAAAAGGAAAAGCAGTTAGAAGAATATGATACAAAGTCGAAAAGAAAGCGCAGCCTTAACCCCTCCTCCCTCTGTTCCATTATTAGTAAGGGACTCGCTGTCGCAGTCCACGAAAATCCATCTATAGCTCACGGGAACTGGTGATGTGACCTCACTATGGTAAACTCTATCAGATGTAAGGGTTCTCTCTTGACGCCAGGTGGGCCACACCCATAAACCCCTCGACAAAATCCCGCATTCTCTCCTATTATGCACCTTATTTCTCGCCTCTGCCAAACTCAATTTTCTCTCCCTTCAAGCATTCGTTTACTGACTCAATCCACTTTTTCTCGATCTCCAGCCCGTCTGTTTTCAACACCCTCGCTACTTGATCATCTGCTTAAAAAGCTGACTATCAATTCATCCTTGTCCACATGGAACAAACATCTCAAACATACTTCATTTATTCTCTCGTTTTACTCCCGCTTTTGCTCTCTCCCCAATCAGGAGTCTCTGAATGATGGTCATCTCGCTCATATTGTAATGAATTTTCTTCTCACACGTGAGCTATGCCCCTAAGATGTCGCATCTGACCACATTGAACTTAGATCTATACTTCTCTTATTCAGGACCATAGTCTCACTACTATACAATCACGAGTTGTAAACATAGGCGCTATTGTAGCAGACCCTTATGCGCTCACTAAAGAGCTTTTAGTCCGCTTTCATTCACTCAACGATTTCATAAATTGCAGCCAGTCGCTAGAGATCTTCTTGCGGGTATGCCATATGCGTTACCAATTTTCCTACTAAAACTGCTCTGGTGTGCTATCTTTGCCGGTGTTCCCTCTCAAGTCCAATCTATATACGCTCCTAAATATTTAAACTCAAGACATTTCGTTGGTCCGAGCTTGCTTCACTGCATCGTAGAACATGTATTAGCTTCACACTGATGGACGTGTCCTCTCTTCACAACCATATAATTCTACACTCTTATCTATGTTTACTTTCAAACCCCCTCGCGTGTTTACACACCCTCTGCCATAAATCTCTCTTAGCCAATCCTCTCACAATCTCTTCAGATTTCGCGACACAAGAACCAGAAATTCAGTGTGCCGCATATAATAAGGTAGGGCACCTCCACTCATCTCCATATTCTAACACCATTTTCCTGTCACTGCCACCTTACATTTCTTTCATGATACCCCATCACATGAGATACAAATTGAAAAACTTCCAAGGAGAGCATATCACACCCTTGCTCACTTCCGCTCGCTATTGTAATACTAAAACCTGCAATATCACGCTTTTGACAGCCATTTATTCTTACAACACACCCTCACTATCATGCACATCCTACATACTGTGATTCCATTCAGAAGCCTATCAAAAACAACACTTATATCACTAACACCTTACCTATTCGACCGCTTCCTATTAACCCTAATCATATCCTGTTGCATAATCTTGATAGAAAACCTAATACCAAGTTTATTTTGCTCTATCTAATTTTTTCAGTATCATTTGCTTCAAATGTTAATAGATTTGAGTCCACACATCCTCCTACAACTTTCGCTAAAGGTGCCTCATCCTTGTTTCGTGTCACAATTTCAGTTCTTTCAGTCCGCCCAATCTAGTCCTTCGTCACTCTGCGCACTTCTTTTCCGGCCCCCCCTCGCCCCTCTTGCCTCCCCGCTCGCTCCCCCGGTAGTTGTGGTTGTTGGATATTGAGTGGGGGTGCGGCAGGGTGGACCAACACCAGCATAATATCTTTCCCTTACAACACTCATAAACTAATATACCCTATAATTTGTACAGTTCCCTTTATATTCTCCTTACCCTTATATAAAGGTACTATTACTTGCTCTCTCCATCCCATCGAAACTATACCCTCAGTATAATCGCTTATTACACCAACTTCAAGATCAATTCAATCCCATCTTGCCTCCGTCTTGGAATCATTTCACGCAAGTAATTTCATCTTATTATCCTCTTAGATTTATCTATTCTTTCAACTTCTTCATCTACCCATTTCCTCCTCTTTGCTCTAATAACGCTCATCCAAAGTGATCCTGATTCCTTCTTGTACCAGTCAAACGCCATCACACAGTCATTATCACCGTCATCATTATCTGCCAATTATTATGCTGTCAGGATATTTTCAGGTGTCTTTTCGCGACCTACTCCACTCGCATCATTTTCATCAATTACAAAACCCATCCCTATTCATTATTCTAAACAGATTTCCTTTATTCTATTCTTAACTTTCGCCGCTTCCTTCCCAGAAGAGCTTTTCCGTATTCCCTTGTATGTCCCATTCATCCTCCTTCGCAACTGTTCATTTACCTCTTCTTTTCTCTTCGTATGCATCTTTTAGCATTCCTTTTTTTCCTCCTTAGATAATTCCAAGCATCTTTCTTGTGAAATTCTTCATTTGCTTTTAGTACATTCAACACGCTTCTTTTTTACTTTAAACCGCTTGCATCACCTCGTTCATTCCCCCTCACTGTTATCATTCTTACTTCATACTTTAGCACACCCATATACATACTTCTTTTGCACTGCTAACAATTGGCTTCCTTCATTTGCTTCAGATTTATTCAGTTTCAACTTGTTCACATTCAACTGATTTACTTGCGAGCGTTCTTACATAATCCTTAATCCTTATTACCTTGTTCACGTAAACTTCTCACTCTTAATTTTACCACTTCCTTCCGTATCACCTTCCTCTCCTCCATCCAAGTCCCCACTAAATTAATTTTACATAGAACAACATAATGATTTGATAATCCCATTCCTAAACCGTCTCAGCTGATTTACATCAGATACATACTTCAACATCTCCTTCTTCAACCAAACACAAAATCAAATCATAGCTTTTCACTTGCGATAGCCATCTCTGACCTACACAAACTCTCGTATACTTATGGATACTCTTGTGTTTAAAAAAAGTATTACTTACACACATACCTCTCTCCTCACAGAATCAATCAACCTTCCTACCATTCTCATTTTCTCCTTACACCCCAAACACCTGTTATACCATCCTTTTTTTGATTATATATAATATATATATATATATATAATATATATATATATATATAATTAGATTTATTATATATATATATATTATATTTATTATATATATATATATATATATATTATTATTATTATTATATATTATATTATATTATATATATTTATTATATATATATATATATTATATATATATCTATATATTATTTATATATATATATATTAATTATATATTTATAGTATACTGTATATAACTGTATATATAAATCGATTAATAGTCAATATTTAGGCCTAGAAGGGGTATTTGTACTACTGTATAATTTAAAAAATCTTTAATATACATAAAAAGAGGTGAATTTTAATAAAAAAACATTTTGTTTTTAAAAAAAAACGGTGTTTTAAAAAAAAAAAAAAAAAATTGAAAAAAACCTTTTTTTTCACAACGCTATATATATATATATATATATAATATATATATATATAGTTATTATATATATATTATATATATATATATATATATATATATATATATATATATATTATAATATATATATATATATATACGTATATATATATAATATAATATATATATATTTATTATATATAATATATATATATATATATATATATATATTATATATATATATATTATATATTATATATTATATATATATATATATATATATATCATATATATATATATTATAAAAAACATACATCTACCTTTTTTTCCCCAAGACTGGGGTAAGGTGTGTGACATGCACACAAAACAGAAAAGTAGTAGAAGAATATGACATAAGCCGAAAAGAAATCCCAGCCTTACTGCCCCCTCTATACCAATTGTGAGAACCCGTCGCAGTCAGAAAATCCACCCTGAACTTCACGGGACCGCGACGAAATCTCACTATGGCATATCGTAGTGTAGGGTTCATTCACTGGCCCAGGTCGGCCACAACCATACCCATTCCTCACAAAACTCCGCCATTCACCTCCTATTCCTGTGCCCTTTCTTCTCACCTCTCAAACTCGCATTTCTCTCCTCCAGACATTCCTTTACAGTTTACTGACTCAATCCACCTTTTTTTCGGTCTCCCAGCTGGTCGATACCCAACTCACTCACCACTACATCCGCTTGATCAACCAACTATCATTCATCCTTTCCACATGACCAAACCATACTCAACGTATTTCATTTCTATTCTACTCATTTTACCCTTTCTTCAACACCAGGATAACTCGTAATACGTTCATTCCTCATTTTATCATATTTCTCACACTAATGAGCCCCTAAGATTGTCCCCATCTGAACACGAACTTTAGATCTCAATACCTCTTATTCCAGACCATAGTCACACTACTGTACATCAACATAGGTAACAACATACCCTCACGTAAGACCCTAGTGCACTTAAGACTTAATCCCATTACATCCACAACGTTTAATTGCACCAGCTCACTTTCCTGCATTCAACAACTTTCCTACTAACCTGATCATCCGTTTCCCTTTTCATCCAACTGAGTCTCTTAAATATTTAAACTCAGCACTTGTTCCAGCTGCTCACATCTAACATAACTTCCACTAGAGGACTGTCCTCCCTCAACCATAACCTTACTTTTATATACGTTTACTTTCAAACCCTGCCAAATACCACCCTGCCAAATCTCTCTACCAATCCTCTCAAACTTTCTTCAGATTCGCCACACAAAACCAAATCATTCTCATATAATAAGTAGGGAACCTCACTCTCTCTTCCATTCTCCATCATTTTAACCGAACACCATCCTCTGCCACACCCACCTCTAATTCTTTCATACCCCATCCATCGTATACAATTGAATACCATACATCATTCTGCTCAATCCGCTATTAATCTTTAAACGCAATCAACTTTCAACTATTTATTCTTACACACGCTTCATATCGTCATACATACCTTTTGATTCTATTCAGAAGCTTACCACCAACATATATATCACTAACACCTGCCATAGAGCTCCCATTATCCCTATCTTTAACGCCTGTTGCAATCCATTAACCCTAAATGCAATTTTATCTCTCCTCCCTGATTTTCCCAGTCATTTGTTTTTCGCGATGTAAAGATTTGATTGCCAACACATCCTCTACCCACTTCTAAACGCATCTTGTTCTTCACATCAGTCGCTCTGTCTCACTCGACGCATTCTTTCGACCATAATACCAGCATATATCTTCCATACTCAACACTCAATAACTATTCCCCATGACTCTTATATGGTACTATTATTGCTCCTCCTCCAATCATCGGAATATACCTTTCATAACTCTGTGTTACACAACTTTTTTAAATCCTTTCATTCACCATCTTGCCTATATATATATATATATATTATATATATATATAGTATATATATAATATATTTATATAATATATATATATTATAATATTAATATAATATATATATATATATATATTATATATATTTATATATATAATATATAGTATATATATATTATATATTATATATATATATATATTATATTATATATAGTCGTAAATTGCAAATGGAAATTTATTTAGAAAACATATATAAGAAATAATAAATCAATATGTAAGAAAATGATAAAAAAAAAACAAATATTGGCAAGTTAAAATGCCAAAGTACTTGCAAGTACTTTGCAAATTTTCAAGTACAAAAGGTGCAAGTACAGGTACTAGGTTTTAGATACTGCAAGTAGAAGTAAAGTACTCCAAACAAATGTTTTAATTACAAGTACGTTGTACTTGAACCAAGCCTTATATTTATATATATATATATATATATATATCTATTATATAATATTATATATATATATATATATCTAATATATATATATTATATATATATTATATATTATATTTATATTATATATTAATATATATATATATATATATAATATAGTATTATATATATCTATATAGTACCTATCATAATTATAATATATATATATATATATATTATATATATTTATATATATATATATGGAATTTTTTTTATTTGAAGGTTGATCTTTTTTATAAAATTCCTAATATTACAGTGCATACGAATGTCTTCAAAATATAATTACGAGCACAAAAGGTCTCAAAACATTAACCTTAGGATGTCTTCAAGACATTACCGAACTTGCAGATGAGTTATTGCCACTCCTTGGAAGTTACCATAGCACAACCCTTTCAACTCTTGGTTTGGCGTCAGTTAAAAGTGATCCTAATTCTTACGCCCTTCTTCATATAACACCAGATCATTTTGCTTCATTTTCAGCTATTCAGGTATTTTAATGATAGGGTGCAAAAGTATTTATCATAAGATTTTTTTTTAAGCTGTTGACTTGCCAGATTTCTCCATAATTTGAGATCGCTTGAGCAATAATACTAGTACGATATTTTAATTGGTATAGTAATTTTTCCAGTTCATGATGATGTGTGTATTATTCATTTCTAGGTCTTAACTGTTGATTACGATTATGTAAATGATGAGTTTCTTCAAGTTTTAACAAAACCTTTTAAAGCACCACTTAGACGACTTGTTCTTCACATTCATGGCATTGATCCTTCTCACAGAGGAACATCGGAACTTGCTTGGCATAATTTCAGGAATTACAAGTAAATATTTTGATAGCTATATTTTTTCACGTAGTACGAATAAAGTTAAATTTGGTTATAGTCCAAGTCATTTTATTTTTTTAAAACAAAATATAAAGTTTTCATGACTTAATTTGAAAAATTTTGTTCTAGTATTTTATGGTTTGATTTTTATTTATTTTTTTTGTAAAAAGAATTAAAAATTTCAGCCAGCAGTGTTCTCTTGTTCTTAATCTTCTGTACTCCTATGAAGGAGTTGAACAATTAAATTCGGGTCTTCTTCGTCAGTCAATGCCACTTTCAACTTTCAGAGCATTTTTCTGTGAATGGGTAATTGCTTCAGTTTCCTAACATTATTCCAATGTTTTACATTCTTGTGCTTAATAAAATATTTTGTATATAATAATACATTGTACATGCATACATTTTACTAGATATTTTTTTACTAAAAAGGTAAAAAATATAATGCTATTTATTTTAATATTATTTCATGAATAATTCTTTGGTTTTGAATATTTTTTCCATTACAGATCAATATCCCGTCCCTTCGATTGCTGTCAGAATGGTACAATGAAACTTTAGAACATCTTCAGCTTGTTGACGCCCTTGATAATAGAGCTTGGAGTATTTTTAGTCAACATAGGGGAGAAGAACAGAACCAACCTCCTGATCCTCTTGTCATGCTTGCGTGGAGGTGCAAGCGTCTTATTTACCTCTCTCTTATTGGGTATAGTTATAGCGCTACCAACTTAGTAGCCATTGCTCGTCTCCGAGGATCTGCTTTGAACGAACTTATCATTCCTGAAGACTTCTTAGAGGGAGATGATCCAAGGGAACCTTTAACCAAAGAAGAGATTGAAAATCTTTCACAGGTATTTCAATATTTATTTTTTCCAATAAAATTATAATTTAGTTTAGTTAAATATTATATTATTTAGAATTGTAATCTGAATCAGTGTGGAAATATCTACTACGGCCGACCTCTTAAATTTTATTTTATTTTTATTTTAACTATTTAATTAATTTTATCTTATTTATTTTATCTATTAATTTTTTTTTATTTTATTTATATATTTTATTTTTTTTTTTATTGTTATTTTATTTTTTTTTATTTTTTACTTTATTTTATTTTATGAAGAGGTGATAGTTAATGTGTGTGGTTTTGATGGTGTAAGAAGAAATAGATATTTTGGGGATGAGGTAATAGGTAGAGTATGAAAGTTGATGAATAGTAAATCTGCAGGTATAGATAATTAAATATGGAGGCGAGATTGTGGATAACAAAGCGTTTATGGAAGGTATAGTTTCGAAGGATTGGAGGAGAGCAATAATAGTACCCTTAGATGAGAGTTAGGGATATAAGGGGAACTGTAGGAACTATTGCTTGACTTAGTTTATTGAGTATTGTATGGACTACTATATATATATAACGCTATATATATATATATATATATACATATATATATATTATATTATATATATATATATAATAATATATCTTATATATATTATATAATATATATATCTATAATATATATATACGGTATACTATATATATATATATATAGTAATATATATATATATATATATATATATTATTATATATATTATATATATATATCATATATATAATATATATATATATATATATATTAATATATATATATATATATATATATATAATATATTATAATATTGAAGTAGCCTTGCTTTTAACAATCCAAAAATTCTTTAATAATTGGTTAACTTGAATTATGAGAATAAGTTTTAGTTTTAACAATCATTTTTTAAGCCTTATACAATAATATTAGTATTTAATGTATACGATATCAAAATTGATGATGAGTTTTCAATGATGTTTTCTTAAGGATGCTGAATTATAAGAAGATCTTCAAACCAATTTTATTCAGCTCTAAAAAGAACAGCTCTAAAATAAGATTTATCAAAACGAACTGCGGAACATACATGGTTCAGTATATATATAATAATAATATAATAATAATAAATAATAAATTATTTACTAATAATAATAATAATAATAATAACAATAATAATAGTAATAATAATATAACAATAATAGATGATATAATAATAATAATAATAATATAAAATATAATAATAATATGAATAATAATACATACATAATAATAATAATAACAAATTATAATAATTACGGATAATGATAAAATATTATTAAAAATAATAATTAAAAATTATTATAATAATCTATATTTATATATTTTAGCCTCGAATAAAAAAGAACATTTATGATATTAAGACTTAATTTATAAAGAGTTTTTTTTTTTTTTTTTTATTAAATGCTACAATTAAAATGATTGTTTTATTTTTATCTGAAACGAGGAAATTATTTATGAAAATAAATGTTAAAGAAATATATATACAAAAATATGTTAAAAAAATGGCAAAAGTAGGGTGTCACTACAGATACCTTCCCTCTCAAGAAGACGAAACGTACCGGTTTTAAGAGCGGACGCCCAAATCGCGAGGTAGAAAAGGACATAGCAGGCGAACAGGAGATTATAAGAGAAGGAGATAGGAGAAGAAACAGACACAGAAGATGAAGCTTCACAAGAGGAACGTCAGGAGGAAAAGGTAAAATGTCAGAAGGTAAAACAAAATCAAGGATAGGATGGTGAAGGTCGGAGGCATAAGCAAAAGACAGGAAGGCATATGGAGGAAACGAAGAAGAAGTAGTGTGGGCTAATAGAAGGACTAGTGAGAGTAACGAGTGAACTGTAGTGAGTAACTACCAGACAGCCTCGTGTAAAGGTGAGGAAGACACAGGGAACAATTTGTGAAGGAAAAGATGGAAAAGAAAAGGAAGAGCCAATGTCAGAATCCTCATCCAGACCAGAAGAATCATCAAGGACAAAAGAATTATCGTACAACAGATTATCTGAAAGATCAGAATCGGAAGAGTCAAGAAAAGCAGGTTTAATACGTTCAACCGAAACATTCTCAACATCATGATATTCGAGTTCGCTTTGAACTTGAATGTAAAAAATGAGGTTCGGCCGATGAAGAACAAGAAAGGACCAGTATATAAGAAGCGTTTGTAAAGGAAACGGATGAGAGTTCATGACGAAGAAATACATGGTAGCAGAATCTAAATTCTTGGGTAAAATAAAACGCAAGTATCGCATTGGGAACGAGCAAGAAGTTAGAGAGGAAGAAAGGAGAAACAATAGAAAGAAGCTTACGAGAGGAAAAGAAGGATATCCGGAAACGGAACGGGCAATTCGAAGAAGAAAAAAATTCACAGGAAGACGACAAGGGTGAACCATAGACCTAGTTCAGCTGCAGAGATTTCAATCTCCTTACCGAAGACCGATATATAGCAACCAGAGGGAAGATTTTTCCACATGTTGCGAATTAGGGCGCAGCGCAGCAGCCTTTAATTGGCCGATGAAGGCGCTTCACACTAGAATTTCTGAGGGTAGATCACAGTACTTGAATGGATTTTTTTCAAATGCCAGTAAGGATAAAAATCAACGGCCAAAGAATGAAGAACGAATTGGGGGCCATTGTCTAGTCTATCATATGAAGGGAACACCAAAACGAGTCCACCAATTAGTAAGAAAAAGCAGTAGCAATAATTTCTTTTCCGGCAGTAGGGAAGAAAAGAAGGTATAACTTCAGGCCAAAACGAGTATACCTTTCAACATAGTCAACTAAATAAGTACACCCACGTGCGACACAGGCGGTAAGCGGCCGCAAAGATAAGATGAAGACGATCAAAATACGACAGAGGTAAAGTGAATGAACCTAAAGGAGTTTTAGTAATGTCTATGAACTTTGGTTTTTTTTGACAAGCAATACATGAACAGGCCCAAAACGAGATGTCAGTATTGCACTGTTAGGCAAAAAAACGAGAAGAAGATAAAAGTTTTTGAGAACCACAAATACCAGGATGAGAAAGAGAATGAAGGGTAAGAAAAACCTGTTTTCGAAAGGCGAAGGAACAAAAGGACTGAATCTGCCAGTGAAATGTCACAAATTAAGGAAACAGTAAATCAGGTAAAGAAGAGTTTGCCAGTTTGATATGAAGTATAGCAGGAAGAATAAGATCCTCCCCCATTTGAGCAACCGACATAGCAGAGTAGTCTAATGTAGGCAAAGGCGTAACCGCATTTACCTGGATACGAGATAAAGCATCAGCACTAGAGTTATCACGACCAGGAATGTGACGAAGATCAGTAGTAAATTGGGCAATAAAATCCAGATGACGAAATTCACGAGGAGAATAGTGTAAAGAAACAGAAGTAATAGCAGAAGTGAGTGGTTTATGATCCGTGAGAACATAAAACTGACGACCTTCAAGAAAATATCTAAAGTATTTAATTGAAGAATATACAGCAAATAGCTCACGACCACCAAACGTACTATAGCGAGTGACCGCAGGAGGAAGTTTCTGAAGACATAAAAAGCGAGAGGAGCCAAGCACCATTTTGCAGTTGCTCTAGTGAAGCCCCAACAGCATAATCACTGGCGTCTACAAATAGGCGAGTTTCAGCAACGTGTTCCGGAAAAACAAGAAGAGTGTTGTTGACACATAGAGTTTTACTCTGTTCCAAAAGCTTAACAAGCAGCATCAGTTCCTAATTAACCATTGTCCGAGCCTGCCCGACGCCTTAGAATCAAGCAAAGCGTAACTGGAGCGTTAATATGGCACCGCAGCCCTTGGGGAGGAAACGACCGATAAAAATTAAGGAGACTAGGTTAAGCACCGCGCACTCTCTCACTCATGAGTGGTAGGCAGAGGATAATCACGAATAAGCAGAAACGAGATCAGGGTATGGAGAAATCCAGAAGAAAGAATTTTATGGCGGCCAAGAAATGAAGAGACAGCAGCGCACACCCAAAATAGGCATTTCTCGAAATTTCAAACGAAGACCAAGCTTGAGATAAAGCGAGAGAAACAGTACGAAGTATGAGAAAGATGCTCCTCCGGGGAACGAGAAGCAACTAATAGATCATCAATGTATGCAAGCATATACAAAGGGTAAACCACGTAAAACATGATCTATCAAACGTTGAAAAGTGCACTGGCATTACGAAAGACGCAACATGGCAATACAGTTATACATAAATTGCCAAACAGGAGTTGCAATAACAAGTTTTAGGAACGATCATAGATTAACCAGGATTTGGACAGGAAGGCAGATTTTAAGTCAAGAGAAGAAAAAATGGTGCATCATTATAGAGAAGAAAGTAAAATCATGAGGTGAAGGAAATAGAATAAGTACAGCAAGCAGTTTTAGAAATTTATAACGCTTTTTTGAGCCCCAGCAAAACGAAAAACTTGTTGCCTTTTTTGAAACAATGTGAAGGCGAGAATGCGCTAAGGAGAAGTCAGACAGGGAAACATACCTTTTCCAGAAGCATGTCAAATTCAACACAACGCGCCAACTCTTTAAACTTTCTGCAGAAAGTCTGCGAGCCCTTGCAAACAGGAGGACTCCGCTTTGTCTCAATGTAATCATTACATGCTTGAGACGCAGGAGAAAGCGTTAGAATAGGCATGGATTAAGTCAGAAATTTCAGAATGCAAAAGAGCGTGAAAATGAAGAATAAGAGGAGGAATCAGCAAGATTGATACCATAAATAGAAGAATCAAAAGGAACAGCATTACAAGAAAGAGAAGTGGTGTCATCAAGTAGACGACTATTGGCCATGTCAATAAGAATATTGAAATGACTTAAAAAATCAGCACCAATGATGTTTTGTGTAACATCGGCCAAGAGAAAAGTCCAACGGAAAGAACGACGCAGTCCAATAGATAAAGTAAGGAGTTGTTCACCATAGACAGCAATGCTAGAACCATTAGCAGCCCGTAAATGAGAAACAACAGGCGGAAGAGAAGAACAAAAACCATGAACATTCAAAATAGAGAAGCTACTGCCCGAGTCAATAAGGAAAAACCGTTTAGAATCACCATCAAATATACGTAAAAGAGAACCTGGAAGAACAGCATTAACTTCAGGAATAGAAACAGAAGAGGAATCAACAGAAATAGGAACAGCAGAAGTAGGAGCCGTAGTAGTAGCATTAACTGAAGACGAATAAGAAATAGTAGGAATATAGAGCGAATCAGAATTGGAATTGGAGGAATTGACCAAGGGAGGAGCGCAACGATCTACGGTCCCCCCGAGGGGAGTTTCCCTGAAGAGGATTTGTAGATTTAAAATTACAGGGAGGAATGCAGTTACGTGCTCTAACACCAAAATGATAATGATAGTAGCATAAAGGAGAACCCTGAGGAGGTTGTGGCAAAGAAGAACGGGAAGGTGAAGGAGAACGAGATCTAGTGCGAGAAGATGCAGATTGCTGACACTGACAACGAGAGATAGAAGACATTTGTTGTTGCAAGGAAATAATTTGAACATTCATATTGTTCAACAAGGTAAGAATGTTAGTAAGAGGGTCTAAAGATGAATTCTGGAAAGATGGAGGAGGAGTACAAAGAGAAGAAGGAGCAGAGGAAGATAGAGCAGCGGAAGACGAAGATATAGAAGGAAGAGAAGAGTTAGTAGCAAATTGAGAAGGAAAAGTAATAGAAGAAGAAGAGGAAGAAGGTATAATCGCGAGAGTAGAACCCATAGGGGTAAAAGAAGGATAAGTTATAGGAGAAGAAAAAGATTGATTGGCACGAATAATAATATCCGCACGTTCGGCTAAATCTTGAAGAGACAAGGCGTCACCATGAGAGAGCAAGGAAGTACTAACAAAAGCAGGAAGACGGTCCAGGAAAAGAGTGCGAAGAAGAGATTGGTTACTATCAGCAAGGGGACCAGAAATAGAGAGCATACGGGTAAGAAGCTGGGAAGGAAGACGATCACCCAACACCTCATGTTTTAACAATTCGTGAAAACGGGTAGCATCAGAAGGAGAAAGATGGCGACGTAATAATTCACAAAGAGTAGAATAAGGAGTAAGAGAGGAGCTAACTGAAGGTAAAAGATTAGGGATTGATTTCTGCACTTCATAGGGAATGGAGAGCAGAAAAGCATTAGCTTTCTCGAATTCTGTAGGAATCGGAGCAAGGAAAATATCAAATTGTTGAATTGTAAAATCAACATCATCTCGCCTAAATTGCGGTGGGGTTAGGCGAGGAACACGCGATATAGGCCAGGTAGTTGCCGGCAAAGTTGCAGAAAGAGGAGGCAGTGGAGTACTCTGTTGATGTAGTGGTTGTTGATGTTGAGACATCAATAATTGTTGATTTAGCGATTGTTGTAACAGATATTGTTGTTGTGGATCATACATAGGCGGAGGATAAGATAAATTTGGAGATGAAGAGAGGAGAGGGAATATATTCGAAGAAGTAGGAACAGAATCAGATAATATATTAGAGGTAGGAGTAGTAATAGTAGTAGGAGCAGTAACAATAGTAGTAGTAGAAGTAGTAGTAGTAGTGGTAGTAGGAATAGTAACAGTAGTAGTGGACATATTGAAAAATAAAATAATTATAATTAAATTTACAATTTAAGGAAGCTAAATGGGTTCTTAATAAAATATAAATAAAATTGAAATAAAAATGAGAATATAAACAAAAAATAATGTAAAAAATATAACTAATATTAAGATTTAACAAGGTTGGATGGACGAGTCTAGGGATCACCAATTTGAAGTAGCTTGCTTTTACCACTCTCAAAAAATACTTTAATAAGTTGGTTAACTGAATTATGAGAATAAGTTTAGTTTAACAATTCATTTTTTAGCCTTAATACAAATAAATATTAGTTCATTAAATGTATAGATATCAAAATTTTGATGATGAGTTCAATGATGTTTTCTTAAGGATGCTGAATTATAAGAAGATCTTCAAACCAATTTTATTCAGCTCTAAAAATAGATTTATAAAACGAACCTGCGGAACATACCAGTGTTAATAATTATATAATAATATATATAATATATAATAATAATAATAATAATTAATAATAATATAATAATAAATAACAATAATAATATAATAATTAATAATAACAATATATGTGAATAATAATAATAATAATAATAATAATATATAATATAATAATAATAATAATATAATAATAATAATAATAACAATAATGATAATGATGGTAATAATGATAAAAATTATTAAAAATAATAATAAAAATTATTATAATTTATATTTACCCATTTTAGCCTCGAATAAAAAAGAACATTTATGATATTAAGACTTAATTTATAAGAAGTTTTTTTTTTTTTTATTAAATGCTACAAATAAAATAATTGTTTATTTTTATTTTAAAAGAGGAAATTATTTATGAAAATAATTGTTAAAATATATATATAAAAAAAATATTAAAAAAAAACAAAAGTAGAGACACTATATATATATATATATATATATATATATATATATATATATATATATATTATATATATATTAATATATTATTATATATTATATACATATATATATTTATATACAACTGGCCTCCAACTGGGGTCCAGTGCGTCTAGGCACTGATTGGCGAAGAAAAAGGCGCATTTAGAAGTTGTAGAGGATGTGTAGATCAAATTTTCACATTGAAACATTGAGAAAGTGAGAGAAGAATAAATTGTATTTAGATTTTATGGACCTGCAACAGGCGTATGACAGGACTAATAGGGAAGCTCTGTGGCAGGTGTTAGTGGTAGGATTCTGAATGAAATCACAAATATGTATGTCGATAGTGAAAGATGTGTAAGAATAAATGGAGTTGAGAGTGAATGGTTTAATATTAATAGTCGAGTGAGGTAGGGATGTGTTATGTCCAGGGCTGGATTAAGTAAAATAAGCTAAATAATTTGAATTAGTTTTTTTTGTTTGAAAATTATAACATGGTTTTACTAGGGATTTAGCTTTTTTTAAAATGGGATTTAGCCAAAAAAAAGTGAAATTTATAGTATGTAATGAATATAAATTTAGCTTTCATCGTGGGGGTTCTAGCTTTTTGTTACCAATATCAGTTGGCAACCCTGGTGTGCCAATTCATCCAGTCTTCTACTTGCCACGGTGGGGAAAGAAAGTACTAGCAAAGTTTCCCTTGCGTTGTTTGAATGTGTGCATATCTATGCAAGACAAAAAGGAATATACGTAAACTGCGTGCTTGAGTGTGACCTTGAGCTGTTCAAGGTACCTCTCTCATCAAGTGTAGGTGTTTTCAGTGCTGTCAAAAGCTAATTGATTATTACCCAGAGGATTTCAATACTTATTTTCTCAGCTAAGCTTCAGCAGTTTCACTTGTATGTGCCGCCATAAGCTCAGTGCAACAAAATATGTTAAGACAAGATTCAGTTACACTGAACTTTATAAAAGGATTGTAGAGGACAATATTTCTAAATGTAGATATTGGCTTTCGTATTTTTAACATTAATGGTCACAAATTGCTCAGCTGAGCGTTCATTTTCTAAGTTGAAATATATTAAAAATCCCATCAAAACAACTATGCAACTAGACAGGCTGGAATCATTATCTCTACTAAGTATGGATGGAAACTGATATGTTTCATAAGATTAGTTTTGAGGATTTGATCAAAGACTTTTCAATTATAAATAAAGTGGATGTATACAGAAATAAACATTATTTTCCATCTTTCAGAAAATTTTGTTTAATTTCGAAATATATTTAATTTTATGGTATATTATTATTTTTATTTTTAATTACATATATATGGGGTAGCGAAATCTTATAAGTGTTTAGGGCCTCTAAGGGTCAAGATCCGGCCCTGGTTATGTCTCCTTGGCTATTTAATTTGTGTATAGATGGGGTGATGAAAGAATTAGAGATAGGAGTGGTAGGGGAAGGTGTTAGACTGATGGACAATGAGTGTGGAGGGTGCCTTGCTCATTGTATGCTGATGATTTGATTTTGTGTGGTGAATCTGAAGATAGTTTGAGAGGTTTGGTAGACGGGTTTGGCAAGGTGGGTAAAAGGAGAGGTTTGAAAGTAAATGTAGATAAGAGTAGGATGATGGCAGTGGGTGAGGAGTGTACGTGGTGTGAAGTCATGTTGGATGGCGAGAAAATGGGACATGTATGAGTTTAAATATTTAGCTTATATATGTTTCATGAAAAGGGAACGGATGATGCAGTGTGTGGTAGGAAAGTGGCTGGTGCAATTAGATCCTTGGTAAATACAAAGGGACTAGGTCTTGAGTGCGCTAGGATTTTACATGAGGGTATATTGTGACCGGAGTTTAAGGTATAGTAGTGAAACTGGTATGGAATAAGAGGTGTAGATCTAAGGTGCAATCTGTTCAGAATGGACAATCATAGGGGTGTGTTTGGGTGTGAGAAGAATTGATAAAACGAGGAATGAACGTGTTAGGGAGTGGTGTGATGTGAAGAAGGGTGTAAATGGAGAGAATAAATGAGTGTATTAAGATGGTTTAGAGTTATGAAGAGGATGGATTATACTCAGTTGGTTAAGTGGATGTGTAGTGTTGATTGTGCTGGAGACCGAAGAAAAAGTGAATCGAGTCAGTAAAGGAATGTAAGTGTGGCAGAGGCGAGAAGAGAGGTGAATAATAGGACTGAATGACGGGGGTTTTGTGAGGGAGTATGGTTGTGAGCGCCTGGCCCAAGGTGAACCCTACATTGAAGAGATACCACAGTGAGAGTTTCAGAGTTCCGTGAAGCCCTAGGGTGGAATATTTTTTTTGATTGAGCACTCTCACTTAAGGGTATGGAAGGATGGTGGGGGGGGCATCCTTTCGACATGTCATGTTCTACTACTTTTCCGCTTATGGTGTAAGCTGCGTACTTCTCCCCCAATCTGGGGAAAGAAGGTTTATCATTATCATTATTATTATTATTATTATTATTATTATTATTATTATTATTATTATTATTATTTTTTATTTATTTATTTATTATTTATTATTTATTATTATTATTATTATTATTATTATTATTATTATTATTATTATTATTATTATTATTATTATTATTATTATTATTATTATTATTATTATTATTATTATTATTATTAATTATTATTATTATTATTATTATTATTATTATTATTAATTATTATTATTATTATTATTATTATTATTAATTAATTTGTGGCCTTAAGATTATTAAGTTGTGGGGCAACGCTGCCAGTCGTTCTTTCAGTATTATAAGAAAATTTATTCTTGCATTTCTGTTTTACATATATGTAAAATTTTTGCTTAAGACTTAAGCAAGTAAAGTCTTAATATTTGAGTCTGCTAAATTATAAGTAAAAATCAATAAGGTGTAAATTTATATATTTTAACGTATATTTTTAATTTTATAAAAAAAATTTTGTTACATTTATCTTATAATGTTTAATTAAGACTTAATTACTGTTTTTTGTTATAGGATGTTTCAACGAGTTTAGACCGCTCTTGGGCTCCCGCGAAATTGTCTTCGCTTCACCCTAGTCTTCAAGCCGTCGGGAATCCTGATTCGGACGAATTTATTCTCTCTCATATCCTCAAAGATGCTCAACCATTTTAGAAGAAGAAAACGATGACGATTACGACGACGAAGAGAAAATTTAAAGGGACTGTAAAAGTATTTGATGAAAGATCTCCTTGGTCTCGTTTTTGTAATGTTTCTTCTTTAATTTTTAATTCTAAATCAGGAAAGTTATTTTTTTAAATATATTTTATATTATAAGGTAATATTTTTAAAAAAAATTTTAAATTATTTTAGAGAAATTTTAATAAATTCAAATTTATATTATACCTCGAAAAAAAATCTTTTAATTCATCTTAGAGAAATTTTATAGCAATAATAATAATAATAATAATAATAATAATAATAATAATAATAATAATAATAATAATAATAATAATAATAATAATAATAATAATTTTAAAAGCCTGTTTCCATAGAATAATTACAATTGTCTCTCTCTCTCAATTCCATTCAAACTTAACAGCCATTGTTTATGCATGCATACACCAACTCTTTATGCATAACTTGAGAGAGAATGGAGTCTTCCTCTGGTTTACATATAATAATAATAATAATAATAATAATAATAATAATAATAATAATAATAATAATAATAATAATAATAATAATAATAATAATAATAATAATAATAATAATAATAATAATAATAATAAATTAGGTACATTTTCATGATTTTATATTAACGTTGGTTTATGATTTTCATTTTTTTAATAGTATTTTATAGAAACTATGTCGTAAGTTGAAGAAATTTCTTCTTATAAACAAAAATAATATAATATCTACAGAAACTATTAAAAAATGTCTTAGGATACATTTTAGAACTCGCTAAATATTCTAAAGGCGTTTTTAATAATAATAATAATAATAATAATAATTAATAATAATAATAATAATAATAATAATAATAATGGATGAATTAATAATAATAATAATAATAATAATAATAATAATAATAA
>JABUQX010057710.1:30000-35834 GCA_015478945.1 Trachelipus rathkii
TAAATCCACATTACACACACAATCACCACCAATCCTCAAAGCCACTTGTAAATAAAACAATAAAATCACCAGCCCAAAAAACAATGAAATTGTCATACTATTCAAAAATTAGCCACAAACTCGCTCACCCAACCAACAGATAAATAATTAGACGGCTCAAAAGGTTAAAAACTAACCACAAGTGGACCCCTCATTCACTACCTTAGAAGTACTCAACATTATCAAAAACCTCAAAAGTTCACAAGCATTGGGACCAGACCAAATATCCAATATTCACTTCAAATACCTAGGATACCAGCTATCACACACATTTAACGTTGCATACCAAACAAACTCTCTCCCACCAATTTGGAAATATGCACTTATACCAATTTTAAAACCAACCAAACCAGCCATAACATTTCATAGAGATTTTTCATCACTCTCTACAATATCCAAAGTAAATTTGAAAAACTAATCTTGAATAAAATGTCCCCCTGTTAATCGCCTCCTGACTCAGACCCACAATATGGATATAGACAAAAACATTCTACCGTGGCACTCTCCTAATTGAATCTACATCAAACAAATCTTCTTATTGATTCTCAATATATAGCAAACTCTAACAAAAGAGAATTTGACACACTTACCTCTCGATATCCCATTTTTAACAAAACAAGGAGATAAAGCAGATGTACATGACCAAAGGAATAAAAATATGCATTTACCATATCAGATCGATCCCACACAACGCTGAAAGTCCCATCACACCAGGACACTCCAATCTTTCCCGTACGCAAAAATTATAATAATGCACGTCCACCAGGGGAGCATTTTCTTTCAGCATTCACCGGCATTCAACACCTTTTTCAATGCATGACTAACCGCACATGCACTATCACTTTCAAACGTTCTTATATTATTACAAAAATTACATAGCTACACGACCGCGCATCTCAAGAGCAATGAACAGACAAGTCTCAAACATCCATTTGTTCATGAAATAAAAGCATGCACAAGAGAGCATAACAAAGCACATACATAAGACCAAGAACTGGACACTTAAAAAAACTCATCTCATTATATTACTCACCCACGACAGAAGAGAATCTAACCATCCTCCAGCAATCTATGCTTTCAACAATAGACTAGGATTGACTTTTGACCCCCCCCACAATCAAAAATATCTTTCCAGTGGTCACACAAATTAATTGCACTGAAATATTAAATCGGAGCAAGAACTTTCGCCCACCAAAAGATCATGTCACCCTCACAATAGTATGAAGAAAAGTCAAACACAACAGAGACCATACAAACAATATCTCATCCCCCACTTTAATTAATTATGGCTCCGCTGAGGCGTCCAACAATATCACAACTCCAATATTTAGCATTAGGAACTATTGACAAAACAAAGCTACTTAGGATATAGCACTACAGGGCTATTGCAGTTATAAATGCAAACAGCAATCGGTACGTCTTATCAACCATAACTCACCTCCATTAGCAAAATAAAAAAATACTAACCTAATACAACACAGATCCATCCTTGACAGCATACTGAGAATTATTCAACTGATTACAGATACGCTACGCCCTGCTCAATAAAATCGACAACCCTTACCTAAACACCAAAACATAACAATAAACCTGCACCCTGACAAATCTAAAGAAGACACCGAAAAAAGACATCACTTAACAACTCAATCGCACTACAGTACCTATAAAGCACACATAGAAACAAACTCTTCCCCTCCACTCCAGATATTAAATTATTAACACATACACTCAATTACTCAAAGAAACGATCTCCACCATATCCAAATTACGCACATCAGCACTCGCCACACCCAGCAAATCAACACCCACAACACCCTTCACTCAGAAATATCCGCAGTAAAAACAAACTACTTTTGCGAGTGTGAACCCGAGTAATGCTCTCGAAAACTCCTCTCACCTCTTCTGCGATGGGCACACATCCATAACCACTCGGTCCCAAGTCAAAAGAATACAAGTTTAAAATTAACACAAAGATACCCAACTGACTAGCCTGCCCATTACTCAACGGCATCAAAGACACATGTTCTATATCGCCAAGCAAATGAGACACAAAACATCTCTTAACTGGATTGCTCGACTTAAACGGACATCAGATCGCACACTTTGATAGGTTTATTTGTTAATTAACGGATCTTTGAACCTGAACCCATGCACTCTAGTGGATGTCAAAATCTCTCTAATACGTCTGTCGGCAACGCACAACCAGTATTGTATCGTAGAAGAGGGAAATGGGAGCTATATCAGACATATATTATATTTTACTATTATTAAATAAGATTTAATAACTTCTAGAGTACGTATATGCTTGATGTTGAATTAGACTAAACTAATTAAGTATCGTCATAATCCATAAACGGAAAAAATAGCTAAACACAATATTAATATTCTATGATCGCTACGCCAAATATATCTAGAAGCTGATCATAAACTACTATCGCAAACACAATAAGTAACTACTAACTAATACTATATATTCACTATAACCCCTTTTTTCCCTCTAAAACATATAAATTGGGTGAAAGAGGGGTGCACAGGACAAGACATGCCAGTAACATCCGAGAGCATGCACTGTAGCCAATTGACTCGTAAAGCTAGTGAATTGGTCCGATAGAGATCCCGTAAATCCACTACCCTTGTCGTCCTAATTCGCCCCTCTTACAAACAATCAGAATATATATATATAATGCCACCGCCCATAACCTTATTCCGTGATAGCAAACAACATACACATATAGAAACTATGATAATAGTACTAAGTCAGAATAAGAACTAATTATGAAGAACTAGATATCATTTATATTATATATATACTATATATATATATATATTACTATATAATATCATATATATCTATATATATAATATATATATATCAGTACATACTATACATTCATAGTAATATACTCGATATAGAGATGATATTTAATAATAAAGTATAGTACTATTATATATATATATACATAGCATAGGTATGCTATTAATAACATAACCCAGTCATATATATTAATGAGTAAACGCATGAAATAATAATAGTGCCGTCAGTAACAACGCTATAGTAATATAATTGTGTCTATTATCTCATCTTTTAATCTTCTTTTTCTTGCATTAGTACACATTCAATAATAAATACACAAGAACATACTTACTGCATAAGTACATGACACTTTCCTCTTAAATTGAAGGAATTCAAATTTTTGACTTGATTCGTTTATTATTGATATAAACTTCTCTTCATCTTAATTAAGACGATTTAGATTATCTCGCATGTGAAATCGTTAACTTGTAATTTTCTTGACTCTACGCACGAAGAATATGAATTACGAATCTTAATGTTTGCTTAATATCTTATGTCAATTATACATGGCAGTTCGCAAATGGTTAGTTTTAACATTTTCCAAAACCTTTTTGGGTGTGGATTTTCATTCTTAAATTTTTAATTTTCTAAATGAGGCATTGACCAATGTTTTTTGAGTGTACTTTTCGGACACTTCCTTTATCAGATATATATAAAACAGGACGGTATAATAAATGACATAATACCAACATAATAATATCAGTGAATAATAAATAAAATACTAAATAAACTAGATACTAGAACTGATAATTCATATAACAGATCATTTACATAAATCTAATATTAAATAATAACATATTAAAATAAATTAACTATATATAAATAATATATATTATATATATATTATATTATATATATATATATATATATATATATCAAAAGTAATGTATGACGTTACGTGAAGCGTGTGTAAGATACAATGGGTGTCATGGATTGGTTTTAAGGATTAACAGCGGAAGAAGAAAGGGTTTTGTTATGTCCATCCTTGTTATTCAATTTGTATATGATGGGGTTTACTCGAAAGAATTCAGAGGTCGGCTGATCGAGACAGGAAAAAATGGTGATTAGATAAATAATGGTGGAGAATGGAAGAAGAGGTGGAGGGTGCCCTACCTACCTATAAAAGACAACTGCGGATCGGCTCGATTTCTGGATACTCATGAGATGATGGCGAATCTGGGAAGAATAAGTGATGAGAATTGGTAGAGAGATTCTATGCGAAGGGTATGTAAGAAGCGGGCTTGAAAGTAAAACATGGTGTGAAGTAAAGAAAAGTGAAGAAATTTAATAGGTTGTGAAGTGAGGAACGACTCACTCAAAGTGTGAAGTTAATGTTAAGACTGGGTGAAGACCCAACAAAAAGCCCCCAAACACCCACTGAACAAGTGGTACTAGAGCTTTAAAAATATTTCTTAGGAGTAATAATATGTATATAATGAATAGGAACGGACGATGCGCAGAGCTGATCAGTAGGAAGAGATTGTGTATGGCACATGGACAAGGTGGACATGGTGCCAAGTTAAATCGTTGGCTGAAATGTTTAAAGGGACCTAGATCACTTAGAGTGTGGCTGAGTGAGATTTAATACAGAAAGCTGGTATGGTATAGTTACATGTGTGTTATTGTTATAGACCCAGTAAGTAGTAAGCGGTACACTCAATGCGCTACTGGAATTTAAGCAGTATAAGATCTAAAGAGTTCAAGTGTGTCCAGAAATGAGAAGTCTTAAGGGGTGTACGCTAGGTTTGATGAAGAAAAGAATTGACTAAAAATCGAGCGAAATGATAATATTTAAGAAAACGCCCGAGATGTGAGAGTGTGAAGACAAGGGAGTACGAAATGAAGAACTAAACTGAAAGTATGTGAAGCAATGATGTTTGCGTCATTCATGCGAAAGGATTGATGATTTAGTCGGCTTCGGTTATAGGCGTATGTATATCTAGTGGACGAGTGTGTTGGGACGGAACAGAGACACCGAGCGTCACTGAGACCGAAAGAAAATTGGATTAGAGTATCAGTAAAAGCTACACGAAATGTAATTGATACGCGACACAGAAATGTGGACTTGTAGAAGAGCGAGAAGAGAAAGGTGTCATAATACACAGGAGTGAATGGCTGGGGATCTAGCGCTGTATGGGCGGATATGGTTGTGAGGCCCACGCTGGGCAAAGAAAGGATGACCACCTTACTCTTGACGCATCTAGCCAATAGTAGCGAGCAGGCATACCATTGACCGTCCCATGAGCTGTTTTAGACAGTGGATCTCTTCTGACATGCGACATGAAGTTACCCACTTAATATACAATGGCTACTGGCCATCAAGAAAAGGGAGGTGAGCGGCTAAGGTGGGCTTTACTTTTCGACTGAATATTCATGTCCTCACTTTATCTAACTCAGCTTTCTTCCCTATATTCCAGATGCCGGCGCCCCGGATTGCGGAGCAACACCTTCACTAGTAAACACCATTCTTGGGAAAAATTAATAAAAGGAAGATCTGAAGAGAGAAAGAAGGATACATAGTATATATAATATAAATATAATAATCACTACATAATCTATATATATTATTACATATAATACAACATACAATCATACTAATAGATATATAGGTACATATAACATAACATTATACTATACTAAAATATATATATATATATATATATATTATATATATATATATATATATATATATATAATTTTTTTTTTTTTAATACCCCTATCTGATTTTGGACTTATAAAGTTAACTGAATTTCACTTGTATATTTTATATCTGATGGGGTTCTCTAGTTCACTAACTTTTTCTTTTATAAAGTATTTTAAATTCGAAAATTTGGCTAAGTTATTTTTGAGAATCAAAAATTTTCTGATTCATTTAACACATGGAAACGTTTCCTCTGTATTAGGAGTTAACGGACCAAACATGGTTTGCAAACTATTCAAA
>JABUQX010057711.1:0-2500 GCA_015478945.1 Trachelipus rathkii
CGGTGTATTCGTTCGGTTGGAATGGGTGTTTAGCCGTTTTCGCATTTGTATTAAAAACGCTTCGCGTTTTCGTGCATACTTCATATATATATATATATATATATATATATATATATATATATATATATATATATATATATATATATATATATATATATAGATATTTTTTCTGTATTTATATATATATATATATTTATATATATATATATATATATATATATATATATAAATATATATAAATTATATAACAATGATGGTTAAAAATATGTATATATATATATGTGACTATATATAAAAAAAAGAATAATATATATATATATATATACCATTAATAATATAATAATATATATACTATATATATATATACTAATATAACATACTGCTATATATATATTTATTTCCCCATCTATAGACTAGATTTAGAGCGTTTTTAAAAATATATATAGATAGATATCTTATATATATATGTATATATATATATGCTATATATATATATATATTTAATTTTTACGGCAAATGTTAAAAATTAACTATTCTTATTCAAAAGCACAATTTTTCCGCTTAAAACACCAAATCTAGTAAAACCATTAAAATTCATTAAAAATATTTTAGTAAAAAATTTCAAACCTAATTTACAAAAATAAAACACATATCGTATGTTAAATCAACTCTCGAAAGGAAGCTTTTGAAAGCTTTTACCTTCTCAGCATCCGTAGTCCGTACGGCAGTGACGTCACTTAGTGTGGAGAATTATATCTTTTTCACATTGAAAGAAATCGAAGTAAAGTAATAAATCAAACAAATATATGCTTTTAATAATTATATGCTATAATATTAAATAAATTTCAAATAAATATTCAAATTTATATTAATATTTCTATGAATCAAAAATAATTAAGTGAACAATAGTTTTTAAAAAAATAGTCATATCTGGAAACTCTTCTGAGCGAAGTGCCAATTTTTGGCCTACAATTTTGAAATTTAAGAGCTACATATTATTTCCAGCTTAGCATTAATATCTATTGAGAAAAACCTTCTTAAAGAAATAAAAACCAGTGCATTCTACCAACAAGTAATATATTTATTTAATCAAGAAAATAGAAGAATAGAATTAACATATAAATAACGTAAAATAACATATATATATATATATATATATATATATATATATATATATATATATATATATATATATATATATATATATATATATATATATATATATATATATATATATATATATATATATATATATATATATAATATACTTACGTATATTATATATATATTAGAGTGTAGCGGATGTGATTTTTCACTATCCGGGGATGTGGATGCGGATAGTACAAATCACTCTCAGCGGATTCCGGATGCGGATAGCGGATAGTTACGTTTTTAGAGTCAACCACAAATACTTCATATATATTTATATATATATAATATAATAATGAAGGAATCGTAATAATATATGTATATTTATAATAAAAATATATATATATAGATATGTATAACATAATAATAATAATAATAATATGTATATATATAATAATAATAATATATATATATATATATATAATAATATAATAATAATAATAATAATAATAATAATAATAATAATAATAATAATAATAATAATAATAATAATAATAATAATAATAATAATAATAATAATAATAATAATAAGAATCTAATAATAACTAATATATATAACAATATATATAATATATAATAATAATATATATATCAACAATAATAATATAATAATAATAATAATAATATATTATATATAATAATATATATAATATATATATAATAATATATAACAATAATAATAACATATAACAATAATAATAATAATAATAATAATATATGTATATATATATATCTGTGTTACCAGATTGCGGGACGTCGACCCAACTCTTTTGCACCCCACCAATCTCTTTCCCCAGCCTCCACCCACTTGGAAAAAGGTTATAAATAATAATAATAATACTTGAAATTAGTAATTCTCAAATTATGCTTCAAAAACTAAAGCTTCTGAGCCCTTTCAAGGGAAAGTTTGCTTCTCTTTTCTTTGTAAATGAGATCTGCACCGCTGAAAAGACGATCACTAGCTACACTTGTTGAAGGGCATGATAAGAATTCCCTGGCGAGTTCTGCAAGATGTGGAAAACTTTTACAATTATCACGCCATCAAACCAATGGATCTTTATCCGATTCTAAGAGTTTTCGCTTTTGATAATCTTCGATCAATGACAGAGTGTCTTTTGACACCTCTGAACAAAACTCTTCATCGCTGCTAGAAGCCAAAAGAGCGTTCATGGATTCAGCAATGGTTTCGCTAACATATGGTAAATGTGTGTTTGTTTCTGTAATCTTTTCCTTTTTGTAGGCTGGTGAAATTTTTGCCTTTAGCTGCATTTCATCACATAGGCATACTAAATAAATTTTTACCCTCTGTGAAACACGTGGTTCAAGAAATTTGGTTTTGTATCTAGGATCC
>JABUQX010057711.1:20000-27500 GCA_015478945.1 Trachelipus rathkii
CGCTGTAGCTATTGTAGCTTTTGAGATATGGAATATATACAGTATATATATATAATATTTTTTTTTTTTTTTTTTTTTTTTTTTTTTTTTGTTTTTTTACTTTTCCGCACTAAAGATTGGACCAGCTTTCCAGCAATGTATTCCTTTTCCTTGTAGCTATTGTAGTTTTTTTGAGATACTGATTGAAAAAATAATAATGCTAGCTACTGATCAATATGTAAACGCCATATATATATATATATAATTATATATATATATATATAATATATATATTATATATATATATATATATTATATATATATATATATTATTATATATAATAATATATATAATATATACATATATATAATATATATATATATATATATATATATATATATTATATATTATATATATATATACCACAATTTAGTAGATTGAACTGGCATATTATTACACATTTAAAAAAAAATATAGGCTATAATTATAATTTGCATTTGAAGAGGTGGCCCAAAATGTCTTTAAAAGGCGAGAGACCGACCAAAGAAGATAAATTAAAATTTGACCTTTATCATGCGAGAAGAAAGAGGCAAAAATTGAATAAAAACAATTAATCTCAAACAAAAGCAAAGATTATATATACATATATATATATATATATATATATATATATATATATATATATATATATATATAGAACATTTTATGGGAAGATAAAGAATAAACTGCCTTCTCTGGGTTGAAAACCGCGATGTTGCGAGTGAGGACAATATACCCGGTGCTATACGATTGAGCCATCCCCCAACCCAAAAAAGTTGAGTTCAAGAACAATTATAAAGCAACCGAGCTCCCTTCAAGGCGACATCACCAGGTGTCCAGCCTGTCCTATCCCTCGTACTTTATATTTAGATGTTAAATATTGCATATTATTCGAATTATTAAGATGTAATAAGAAAGAACATTTTATGGGAAGATAAAGAATAAACTGCCTTCTTTGGGATTGAACCACGCAGTGCGAGTGAGGACAAATATTACCTCGTCTTATCGTTATTAGAGCCATCCCAACTCCCAAAAAATTGAGTTCAATTGAACAATTATTAAAGCAACCGACCTCCCTTCAAGGCGACATCACCAGGTGTCCAGCCTGTCCTATCCCTCGTTCTTTATATTGTAGTGTTAAATATTGCATATTAATCGCAATTATATAAGATGTAAATAAAGAAAAGAAAGAACATTTTATGGGAAGATAAAGAATAAACTGCCTTCTCTGTGATTGAACCACCGCATGTTGCGAGTGAGGACAATATACCCTGGTGATGTCGCCTTGAAGGGAGCTCGGTTGCTTTTAAATTGTTCTTGAACTCAACTTTTATGGGTTGAGGGATGGCTCAATCGTATAGCGCGGGTATATTGTCCTCACTCGCAACATGCGGTGGTTCAATCCCAGAGAAGGCAGTTTATTCTTTATCTTCCAATAAAATGATTCTATCTTTATTTACATCTTATATAATTGCGATATATGCAATATTTAACATCTACAGATAAAAGAACAGGGATAGGACCAGGCTGGAACACCTGGTTTGAATGTCGCCTTGAAGGGAGCGTCGTTGCTTTATAATTGTTCTTTGAACTCAATTTTTTTGGGTTGTGGGATGGCTCAATCGTATCGCACCGGGTATATTGTCCTCACTCGCAACAATGCGGTGGTTCCAATCACAGAGCAAGGCAGTTTTATTCTTTATCTTCCATAAACTGTTCTTCTTTATTTACATCTTATATAATTGCGATATATGCAATATTTAACATATATATATATTATTATAATATAATATATATATATAGAATATATCATATATATATTATATATATATATATATATATATATATACTTATATATATATATAGAATATAGTATACATAACAAAAGGCATTTTCGCTGAGTTTGGTACGTATTAATAATAGAAGGCCTTATTATATATTTATTAACTTTTTCAAAAACAGTCCTTCATAAGATGTTTAAATATTTATAAACGGGTTCCTGTTCTTAGTTGATGACAAATACTTTTCCTAATAAAATATAAAATTTATATTATATATTATTTGAAAACTTACAAATTATTATTATTTTAAATTTAAGTAAATTTTGCTTTTATATTTTTGAAAAATGGTGTGGTGGTAAGAATGTTGTTAAGTGTGGGATTGAACGTATATTCTCCTTTTTGTAAGTTAAAGTTAGGAAGGTTTTGTATGCATAGTGATTTTAGGAGTTTACGTTTGGTGGGGTCTAGTACCTTAAGATTGGGCACGTATCTTTTATGTTAATGTTGTGATTGAGACTAGATCTATGTGAGGTGAGAGCAGAATTTTGAGAGTCGTATGTGAGATCGTGTTTATGTTGACCGAGTCTTCTGATAAAATTATTTGTTTCACCTATGTAATGTGAGGGGCATTGATGGCAGGGGATTTTGTATATGCATTGTGAGATGTTATTTTGTAAGTGAGTTGGAGGTTTGAAGATTCTTTTGAGAGATGAGGTGTTAGAGGAAGTTAGTCTTAATGATGAAGGTAAAGTTTTGAGGATTTGTTTATGTGGTAAGTGAGGAATGGGTAGATACATCATAACTCTATACTACTCACCCTAATTAAAATGTAGAATTTATTTTTTTGCTTTTTTTAAGTGGACCTTTAATAATGTAGGTTGGATAAGATAGTTTCTTGAACGTACTGAAAATTTATTTAATTTCATTTTGAAGAAGAGTAGGAGAACAGATGCGTAGAGCTCTTAGGAAGAGAGAGGATAGAACACCAGATTTAATATGTTGAGAATGTGTGGAGTACCAATGAATGTAAGAAGGGTTGGAAGTAGGTTTACGATAAACGCTAAAGAGTAGGGTAGGGCTGTTGTTCCAAGAGAGGAGGGTATCAAGGAAAGGTAGGGTGTGATTGTTAGAGAGTTCCATTGTAAATTTTATATTAGGGTGGATAGGGTTGATGTAGTCAAGAATGAGAGTTGGGTTTGTGGTTAAGGGAGTGGAGATAAAAATATCATCCACATAGCGAAGCCATGTGGTGTTGGACAGGAGAGGGTGGTTAAGTATGAAAAAGTGTTCTAATAGTTCCATAAATATGTTACTAAGAATTGGGGAAAGGGGAGATCCCATGCTTAGACCAGAGTTTTGTTTGTAGTAAGTGTTCGTTAAAATGTAAGAAATTGTGTTCAAGGGTGAGTAAAATTAGTTGTTTGAGGAGAGGGAAAGGGTAATCTAGGTTGTAGTTGTTTTCGTTAAAGAATCTTTCTAATAGAGAGATGGTAAAAGGAACGGGAACTGACGTGAAAAGGGAAGTAACGTCAAAGCTGAGAAAGTGATTGTTATGAGGCAAAATGTTGTGTGTTTTTTGAATAAAGTCTTCAGAGTTTTTTTAGGTGGGAGGGTGAAATATGTCCAAGTAATGGTTTTAGTTGTTTGGACAGCCATGAGGAGAGTTTATATGTAACTGAATTAATGTTGGAGATTATAGGTCTGACAGGGATGTTGTTTTTATGTGTTTTAGGAACACCGTAGAATTGAGGTATGCGGGGTAGTTTGGGTTTTAGATCAGGAAGAAGGTTTGGGTGATCTTTAATGATGAGTTTAAGTTTGTGATTGAAAGTGTTGTGTGAATTTTGAAGAGGGTTTTTATTGAGTAAAGTGTAAGTAGAGATGTCATTATTGAAATTACCAAATTATTATTCATTCCTCTTTGTTTAAGATAACAAGATTCTGTCCTTTATCAGATCTTGAAATTACCAAATTATTATTTCTTTTTAGAGAGGTTAGAGCGTCGTAGAATTTCTTCGGTGTTTTGTTAATATGTGCAGTAGAGATGATCCCGTCCAGAAGCAAACCTTTTAAGAAATCATGGTTAATGTTAGAGTTTGAAGTTCTTTTTTTCCAGGTTTCGAAATCTGTACAGAATTGAAGTAGGTGGTCATTTTTCTGCAGTGAAAAGGAAAGGCCATAGCTTAAAAGTATTTCTTCATCTTTGTTTAATGCATAGTTTGATAAGTTAATAATTCTGTCCGGGGTTAGGTTAGTAGTCCAGGGGCTATTGTAATATAAGTTTTTAAATTTCTGATCTAGTAATCTTTTCTTTAAAGAGACAGCTACATCTTTTAAATTATGTGCTTGGTTCAGTAAGTTAGTAAATTCTAGATTTGAATTTGGGAATATTTGGTACCAAGATTGCTGAAATACTTTGAAATTATGAAAACATTTTGCGAAAGTTTGTTTAACTTCAATTTTCACATTAGATATTTTGGCCAAGAGTATTTCTCTATGCACGCTAGGGAAAGGTGAGTGGATATCATTAGGTAAGTTACTCGGTAATAAAGTTTTTGGTAGTACGAGGTTTTTCAGACAGTCTTTCAGAAATTTCAACTGAAGTTTTTTAATATGTGCAGATTTTATTAAGTCCTGATATTTAAGAAATTTTTTCCTTAGGGAATAGTTATTAATGTTGTTACCGGCCATTTTTTATTGTAGTATATAATCAAAGCAATTTGCTATGTGGATGATATTTTTATCTCCACTCCCTTAACCACAAACCCAACTCTCATTCTTGACTACATCAACTCTATCCACCCTAATATAAAATTTACAATGGAACTCTCTAACAATCACACCCTACCTTTCCTTGATACCCTCCTCTCTTGGAACAACAGCCCTACCCTACTCTTTAGCGTTTATCGTAAACCTACTTCCAACCCTTCTTACATTCATTGGTACTCCACACATTCTCAACATATTAAATCTGGTGTTCTATCCTCTCTCTTCCTAAGAGCTCTACGCATCTGTTCTCCTACTCTTCTTCATAATGAAATTAAATACATTTTCAGTACGTTCAAGAAACTATCTTATCCAACCTACATTATCAAAGGTTCACTTAAAAAAGCAAACAATAAATTCTACCAACACACAATCCCTCACCTATCTACCCATTCCTCACCTACCACATAAACAAATCCTCAAAACTTTACCTTTATCATTAAGACTAACTTCCTCTAACACCTCTTCTCTCAAAAGAATCTTCAAACCTCCAACTCACTTACAAAATAACATCTCACAATGCATATACAAAATCCCCTGCCATCAATGCCCCTCACATTACATAGGTGAAACAAATAATTTTATCAGAAGACTCGGTCAACATAAACACGATCTCACATACGACTCTCAAAATTCTGCTCTCACCTCACATAGATCTAGTCTCAATCACAACATTAACATAAAAGATACGTGCCCCATCTTAAAGGTACTAGACCCCACCAAACGTAAACTCCTAGAATCACTATGCATACAGAACCTTCCTAATTTTAACTTACAAAAAGGAGAATATACGTTCAATCCCACACTTAACAACATTCTTACCACCACAACACCATTTTTCAAAAATATAAAAGCAAAATTTACTTAAATTTAAACTACTTTTCATATTTCAACTGTTTTACATAATCTTACAAAATTTTAATAATTTTATTTAGTCTTCAAATAAAATCGTCTGAGGAGGGTCCAGAAAATTAAGGACCGAAAGCTTACGAAATTAACATCTTATGAAGACTCTTGTAAAAAATTTTTAATAAATATATAAATAAGGCCTTCTATTATAATATATATATATATATATATATATATATATATATATATTATATATATCATATATATATATATATAATATATATATTATATATATATATATATATATATATATATAATATATATTATATATAATATATATAATATATAGGCCAACTAAGAGAAGTTACCCGCATGATAATATTGAAAACTAAGATAGTTTGCAAGAAACTCCCAACAAACTTAGGAATCAGATTACTGCCAACTGTAATGAAAATGAAAAAATTTTTTTTTACTTCTTTTTATTTTTTTTATATCTCCAAAACTACTATAGATAAGTAGAAGAAAACTAATAACATATATGGAATCAGCGTAAAAAATTCTTTTAGGGGGCTCGAGCCGACGGTGGGACAGAGGGGGGGACGTTTTCCATACCCCGTAGGGGAGGGGCGGAGGAACCCCCGCGACACCCAAATACCAAAGAGCGGGGGTTCCGGAGACCCTCCCGGAGGGGGGGAAATAGTCCTACCCCGTCGTCCCCCAGGAGGCCGAGAGACCCCGACTCTTTGCATCTTTGCGGTTTACCCTGGGGTATTTTTTTAGTTAAAAAAAAAAAAAATCTTTTTTAATACATATTTTATACGCTGATTCTAAATATTTTATTGTTTTTTTTTTACCTTAATTGTATTTTTGGAGATAAAAAAAAAAAAAAAAAAAAAATTTTTTTTTTTTTTTTCATTTCCATACAAATTCATACGCTGATTCCAAATAATGGTATCAGTTTTCTTGTACCTAACTTAGTTTTCGAGATATCATGCGGGTAAACTTCTTTAGGTTTCACCATAACTATATATATATATATATATATATATATATATATAATATATATATTATATTATATATATATAATATATATATATATATAATAATATATATTTATATAGATAGTATACATTACATATATATATTTATAAAAATATATATATATATTATATATATATATATATATTATATATATATATATATATATAATATATATATATATATTATATATATATATATATATATATATATATATATATATATATATATATCATCACCCACTCTCTCCCCAAGACTGGGGATAAGGTGCGATACCTACCCCGGAAACAGAGAAGTAGTAGAAAAATATGACGCAAGTCGAAAAGAAAGCCCAACCTTGCCTCCCCCTTTATACCTTTTAGTGAGAACTCGTCGTAGTCAGAAAAATCAAACCTAGAGCTTCACGGGGCCGCGACGGACCCTCACTATGGTATCTCGTCATCTCTCATAGCACAGGTGGGCCACAACCATACCCCCTCACAAAAACCCTTTATTCACTAATATTAGGCACTTTTCTTCTCGCCTCTGCCAAACTCACATTCTTTTCCTCCAGGCATTCCTTTACTGACTCAATCCACTTTTTCCTCGGTCTTCCAGCCGGTCGATTCCCAACACACTCACCACTATACATCCGCTTAACCAACCGACTATCATCCATCCTTTCCACATGACCAAACCATCTCAATGTACTTTCATTTATTCTCTCATTTACTCTTTTCTTCACACCACACAACTCCCTAATGCGTTCATTCCTCATTTTGTCAATTCTTCTCTCACCTAACACACCCCTAAGATTGTCCATCTGAACACATTGTACTTTAGATCTATACCTCTTATTCCAGACCATTGTTTCACTATTATACATTAACACAGGTAACAAAATACCCTCTTGAAAGAAGAACCTAGAGCACTCAAGGATTACTTCCTTCTTTACATCCACCAAGGATTTAATTTCACCAGCCACCTTCCTACTTTTCACAACTTTCCTGCTGCACTCTGCATCATCCGTTCCCTTTTCATTCAACATACATCCTAAATATTTAAAGT
>JABUQX010057711.1:35000-47500 GCA_015478945.1 Trachelipus rathkii
TTAATACTATTTTTCGGGTTACGGTGAGCTCCAACACCTAAAAAGTAATCTTTACTACTTTTTGATAGTAGAATGAAAACTACTACATGTATTAGTTAAAATTACTTTTTGTGTGGTAGTAAAATGAACTTTTGTTTAGTAGTATAAAGGACAATTTAATTTTAACTATTTTTTTCTACTATTACTTGTAGTAGAAAGAGTAGTAGTGAATTTTACTACTTAATTTACTAGTTCGTTAAACTATTACTTAGTTGTTCAATATACTATGTCTTTGAGGTTATTTTTACTACATAAATGTAATTAAATTTACCATTTCTAGAATTGTTTTTACCACTTTTTTAAAGTAATTATTAAGTTATTTACTAGTACGTTAAACTATTACTTAGTTGTTCAATATACTATATTTTGAGGTTATTTTTACTACATAAATGAAATTGAATTTACCATTTATTCTAGAATTCTAGAATTTTTTTACCATTTTTTTAAAGTAATTTTTAAGTTATTTAATAGTACGTTAAACTATTACTTAGTTGTTCAATATACTATATTTTGAGGTTATTTTTACTACATAAATGAAATTGAATTTACCATTTCTAGAATTGTTTTTACCATTTTTTTAAAGTAATTATTAAGTTATTTACTAGTACATTAAACTATTACTTAGTTGTTCAATATACTACATTTTGAGGTTATTTTTACTACATAAATGAAATTGAATTTACCATTTCTAGAGGTAGAGTATTGCAAAATACTTGTCATTACTACTATAAATTTAAGTTAAAGATACCATTTTTTGATGTTAATTTTTTATCTTTGAAGTTAATCTTACTACAGAAATTTGTAGTATGTACAAAAACTATTTGTAGAATTAACTATTTTTCAAAGTAAATTATTGCGAAATTGTAGTTATGCATACTACAGTCATAGTTTTATTTACTAAAAGTATTTGTAAAATAAACCATTTCTTGAAGTAATTTCTTGTAAATTTTAGTTACTCTTACTACAGGATTTGTATTATATACTAAAACTAGTTGTATAATTAACATTTTTTAAAATTACATTATTGCAATATTTGAGTTATAAATACTACAGAACTAGTAGAATGTAATACAAATATAATATATTTATATTACATTCTACTAGGTCTGTAGTATTCATAACTACAATATTGCAAAAATATACTTTGGAAAAGTGTTAATTATACACATAGTTTTAGTATATACTAAAAATCCTTTGGTAAGATTAACTATACATTTACAAAAAGTGACTTCACGATATGGTATATTTTACATATAGTTATAGTAAATAATACTATGCCTGTTGTATTCACAACTACAATTTTGCAATAATTTACTTTGAAAAATAATTAATCCTACAGGTAGTTATAGAATATACTACAAATTCTGCAGTAAGAGTAAATACAAATTTAAAAACAAATTACATCAAGAAATGTTATGTTTTCATATTATCTAAAACATACCATTCTTTATGTAATAAATTTAAATTTGTAGTTAGTCTTAATACAGGAATAGTAAACGCAAAAATATTTGTACAATTTATTATTTTTACTTGTAAAGTTAGAATGTACAAAATAAATATACTTTCAACATTGTATATTGGTAAATTGGAAGTGTAATTAAGCGTAAAACATTTCTATCAACTGTAGCATAACACACTTTTTAAAGTAATAAATAATGAATAATTACCACTATTGAAGCAACGTCTAAGAGCATAAGAATTTCTATCGTACAGTAGCATTTGCTAATGATTTAAAAGATGGCTATTTGGATGCTGATAATGCATATAAAATTGAGAAACTTATTTCTTCCCTTGATACATATGTAGAAGCCAAACAAATCGCATTAGGTAGCAGGACAGAGTACAAAAGATTTGGGGGTGTTACAAGAGCTGTTGAAATTAAGAGTGGAAGATTTCAAGCCAAGCATCTCATCTGAGACGCACTTTGCCCCAATGTAAATTTACCAGATTGAACTTGATTTAGCTTTATAAAATATATAAAATAAAGTATGTACTTGTAATCTTTTGTTGCAAATTATATATATATATATATATATATATATATATATATTATAATATATATATATATATATATATATATATATATATATATATATATATATATATATATATATATATATATATATATATATATATATATATATATATCTCTATATATATATATAGAAGATATATATATATATATATATATATATATATATATATATATATATATATATATATATATATATATATATATATATATATATATATATATATATATATATATATATATATATATATATATATATAAGTTATAAAAAAACAGAATTTTTTTTTAAAAATTGCAAATTATAGAAATTATAAAATATGAAAAAAATTATTTGTAATACCTAAGAGCATAATAAAATCATAGAACTAAAAATTAGACAAAAATTCGCGAACAACTCCAGTGTTCGAGCTTGCAATTTTATAAAAATAATACTCCATAAATAAATAGGTATTTTTGCAGTACACCGGATACTTTAAATCAAGTACAAAATATAATTTAAATAGTGTGTCAACAGCTTTGATTAGCGAGGAGCAACTGATGACTTTATCGCAGCATATAATCTTGACGATTGACGGTTTCAATCTGTTTTCACCGGAGATGCTAACTATGAAAGGTTGACGTCTTTCTTTTTCTTTGTTATTTGAAATAACTTCCTGTAAGTTTGATCCTTCCTGCAAAGGGAATGACCATTATTATAAAAACAGTATAAAATTCAATAATGAAGATACATTATCCGCCTAGCTAAATCCAATTTCCTTCATAGACAAGGATATACACTAATCAACAAATCAAACATATATTTACAGTGTATCAGTTCATTGAAAAAAAATGGTAAGAGGAATAAAAGACTATTTCATTTATGAATCTGGAGAAAGCATATGACAAGGTTTATCGAGTGGCATTATTGCAGGTAATAGAAACGTATGGCGTGATTGTTAAGTGAGAGTAGAAGAAAGGTGAATGAGGAGTTTGGTAGGAGAATGTATGTGAATATGCAAGGGAATAAGTTGTTTTGGAAGGAAGTGCAAAAGACCAAGAGAGAGAGTACAGGAGGTTTTCAGAGAATAAAGAATAGGAATAGTAGTTAAATATTCAAACTCAGACACTTGTTCCAGCTGCTCACCATCTAACTTATCTTCACACCGAGGACTGTCTTCACTCACAACCATACTCTTATCTATGTTTACTAAACCCCCTATTTGTGACCCTGCCAAATCTCTCTACCAACCCTCTCAAACTCTTCAGATTCACCACACAAAACCAAATCATCCGCATATATTAGGTAGGCGCCCTTCACTCACCTCCATTCTCCATAATTAACACCATTTCCGCCACCCCATCTCTAATTCTTTCATAACCCCATCCATATACAAGTTGAATAACCAAGGGGACATAACACATCCCTGCCTCACTCCGCTAATAATATTACACCAATCACTTTTGACACCATTTATTCTTACACACGCTTCACCATCGTCATACATACTTTTGATTTCATTCAGAAGCCTACCACCAGTACCACATATCATTAACACCTGCCATAAGCCCATAGGGCTTCCTTATTAATTCTATCATACGCCTGTTGTAAATCTATAAAACCTAAATACAATTAATACTTCTTTCTCATTTTTCTCAATCATTTTTTTCAATGTAAAGATTTGATCCACACATCCTCTACCACCCTAAACGCACCTGTTCTTCACCAATCAGTCCTTCAGTCACTCGGACGCACTCTTTCGACACTTATACCAGCATATATCTTCCTACAACACTCAGTAAACCAATTCCATAGATTCCCTACAGTTCCCCATCTCCCTTACTCCTTATACAAGGGTACTATTATTGCTTTCCTCCAATCCCCAGAACTATACCTCCATAATACCGACGCACTCTTTTCTACTAAAATACCAGTACATATCTTCCTACACCTAGTAAACTAATCTCCCCAAAATTCCCACAGTTCCCTAATGCTACCCCATATAAGGCACTATTATTGCTCTCATCCTATCACCCTCGAACTATACCCTCCATAAACGCTTTATTACACAACTTCCAAATCAAATCAATCACCATCTCGAATCCGTTCTTGATCATTTCACCAGTAATTTCATTTATACCTGCAGATTTACCATTCTTAAACTTTCTCACTCTACCTATTACCTCCTTGCTAATGACCTCATTCCAAAATACCATTCTCTTCTTGCACCATCAAACCCACACACCACTGTTATATATATATATATATATATATATATATATATATATATATATATATATATATATATATATATATATATATATATATATATATATATATCTAAAGTTCAATGTGTTCAGATGGACAATCTTAGGGGTGTGCTAGGTGTGAGAAGAATTGATAAAGTGAGGAATGAACTTATTAGAGAGTGGTGTGGTGTGAAGAAAGGGGTAAACGAGAGAATAAATGAAAGTATGTTGAGATGGTTTGGTCATGTGGAAAGGATGAATGATAGTCGGTTGGTTAAGCGGATGTATAGTGGTGAGTGTGTTGGGAACCGACCGGCTGGGAGACCGAAGAAAAAGTGGATTGAGCCAGTAAAGGAATGTTTGGAGAGAAATGTGAGTTTGGCAGAGACGAGAAGAAAGGTGCATGATAGAAGAGAATGGCGGGGTGTTGTAAGGGGGTATGGTTGTGGCCCACCTGGGCCAGGGGATGAACCCTACACTTGACGATTTACCATAGTGAGGATCCGTCGCGGTCCCGTGAAGCTCTAGGGTGGATTTTCTGATTGCGACGAGTTCTTACTAATTAATGGTACAGAGGGGGCGGTAAGGCTGGGCTTTCTTTTCGACTTTTGTCATATTCTCCTACTGATTTTCTTTTCTGATGCATGTAACCCCCCAATCTTGGGGAAAAAAAGGTAGATGAAGAATATCTACAATGTATGTATTTATATATAATACAAATCAATATAAATATATAAAAAAATATATATATATATATATATATATATATATATATATATATATATATATATATATATATATATATATATATATATATATATATTATATAATGAACGAATTCACTTACAGGAATTTCTTCAATAAATTGAGATTTTGTCATTTCTGATGATGGACGAATTGAAACTTTTTTACTTCCTTTTCTGATGACTACGTTTCCTTGTGGCAAAACTAAAGGCAACAGCAAAAGGGCAGCACTTTCTGACGTTTCTGAAAGTGATATTCGTTTGCTTTAATTTTTTCCTATTAAGCAGATGAAAATGATTTGTGAAGTTTTTATTACAAGATGCATTAGCTTTGGAATGTATGTTTTATAGAGGTTGTCAGCGATTATTATACATGGGTTTGTTGGCACACAAGTAATTCAATTTACATGAAGTTTTCATAGGATCATACCTGGGTCACTTTCAGAAATTAATTGCTTCAGCTTTGCAAACTCTTCAATAGCAGCAGCACGTTTAAGGTCAGGGAGTTTGGTGAAGAGTTCTTTTGCAAATTTGTCTAAACCGACATCTAATCCGTCATGTATTGCAGTGGGTATTAGGGCCCTAAAATCCTCATTAATCTGAAATGTAAAAAAGGATTAAAAGTTATTACTCAAAGCTTTGATAAATAATCATTATCACAATCAATAAAATATTTGCAACATGCAGACATTGTCAGATCAGGAAAGCATCACTTTTCAAAGTAAACAAAGCAACTACCGTAATGAGATAAGTTCCTAATTGGTGATACTGTCAGTCAAGAATAAATGGTCAATTAACATATGAGCCTAAAGTCCAATGTTCGTATATTTAGTAGTGTAAAGCAATTGCCTTAGACCACTGGAAATGGTTCCCACATTTCCATGTGGATTGGGCCAATTGCTTTATTGTACGTGTCTTAAAGGAACTTACCCACTCAGACTTAAGTAAACAGGGCCATTGTTCAAGGACCTGAGTAGTATGCAAATCCTTTATATCATTTCGTCGATGACCAAAGGACAAATGCCATTTCTCTTGAACTAAATCAGCAGGAGATTCATTTTCCTGTAACCATAATTTCCAATTCTGAGAATGTTCCCCTTCAGAATCTGCATTCAATGTTTCCTGAAAAAAGAAATGCACATATTATTAACATTTCATTGTGCAGTGATGGTAAGTGCGGCAGTAACCCTTATATGAAGTAAATAATACATTACTTACTGGTAGTTCAGCCCTTTTCAAAATCTTTTTGTCATGTGGTGATAATTTCTTCCGCCAATTTTTAAGTCTTTGATCCAATAGACCAGAAGAAGGTGAACATTTAGAAGCAGGCAAATACCACAGTTGCTATGAGAAATAAGATATATAAACAAAATTAGTATATATATATATATATATATATATATATATATATATATATAGCATATATATATATATATATATATATATATATATATATATATATATATATCTCTTGTATCCCCAGACTGGGTGAGGTGCTAGCAACCTCTAGGAAGGCAAAGGAAAGTAAAAGAAGAAGGTGACATAAGTCGAAAAGAAAGCCCCCCCCCTCCCGATACCATCCCCTCCTACCCTTAAGTGGGAAACTGTCACGGCAGAAATCCGCCCTGAAGCTTCATATATCGTGACAATCACCCACTGTGGTAATTCGTCAAAAGCCTGGTTTATCCATTGGGCCAAGCCCACAGCCACGCTCCCTCGAAAAACCACGTCATTCACTCCTACCATGCACCATTCTTCTCGCTTGCTCCACATCAACATTCCTATCACTCAGACATTCTTTTACGGCCTCACCACTTCTTCTTTGGCCTTCCAGCCGGTCCGTTTCCAACACACTCACCTCTATATATCCACTTAACCAATTGACTTCCATCCATCCTCTCCACATGACTATACCATCTCAATACACTCTTATTTATACTATCATTGACACCTTTTTTTTACACCACAAACCTCTCTAATATGTTCATTCCTCATCTTATCAATCTTTCTCACACCTAAGACTATCCATCTGCATAGCCTGCAACTTAGATCTACACTTACTATTCCACACAGTAACTTCCCTACCATATATATATATACTGTATATATATATATATATATATATATATATATATATATATATATATATATATATATATATATATATATATATATATATATTATATATATATACTATAGCCACCTATATATATATACCTATCTTCTATTAACAATATTAAAATACATAAATATAATTACATATGGTCTTAAATCAAGATAAGTGTCAGCTATCTTCTTTGCTGCTGCTAGCATAACCTCCTTTTTCATGTAGTGTCCAAATAATTCAATCAATTTCTCTACAAAATGTCTGGCTAAACAATTCTTCTGCAGGCGATCTAGACCCTTTTTTTCTTCTAACAGATGATAAATGCTTGGTTCTTTGAGATCTATTAACTTTGCAACATCAAAGCTTCTAAGTTTCTCATAGTCTGATATTGGCAGCGTATCATCAGAAGAGGAAGATGAACATGATGGACTGGAAGGTGAAAGATGTTTACACTCACAATTTAGCTCATTTGATAGACGTTTCTCAGCATTTACAGAAACAGATATATTACTTTTCTGTTGAGAAATTAGAGATCTTAATTTTGCAAGGTGCCCAATTATTGGTACTAAATCTTTTAATTCAGCTGGTTCCAACTGCATCAAACTTTCTTCACCAATGCATTGCTCTTAAAAAAAAAAAAAAGTAATGAGGTATACGGTACCATAAAGTAACTACAATTTTACTAATAATCTTCATACAATCTTAATACCATATATATATATATATATATATATATATATATAAAATTTCAGCATATATATATATTGTTATATATATATATATATATATATATATATATATATATATATATATATAAATATATATATATATATATATAAAAATATATATATATATATATATATATATATATATATATATATATATATATATATATAATGTAAAATGGGGGAAAATGGGTAATTTTTGAAGATTTTTTTTTTTTTGTTGAATCAGATATTTAAGTTAGACCCATGTTTAAATATTTATTTTCAAATTTAAAGCTTTGTAAATGTTATAGCATAACGAAAATATAAAAAATGTAAAGAAAAATATTTTTAGCAAATTTTTGAAAAATGCAATTTTACACTTTTGTATATGGTATTAGTCAGAAGTGAGAAAAGGGTATTTTATGGTAATTTCAGTGAAAAGAGGAAGCTAAGTACGAGTCAGATGAAAAATGAAAGGTATGTTAGGGGATACAGTGAGGGTGAGAACACTAGAAATAAACAGAATAGATTAGGTTACATAAAGAGGTGTGATATATTTGGTTAGGAGTATCACTTATGTGAAGTATTGTAATTCATATATGGCTGATCAAAGACATGTAAATATGGTGTTAGAAAAGAGGCCAACTATGAGCAGAAGGATAAATTTAGGTGGATATGGGTATAGTAATTATGGTGGTTGTCAAGTTCGTAGAATAGATAGAGGTAGTAATGTAGATAATGTAGCAATAGAAGTAAAGAGTAATAGAGAAGAGAATGAGGAAATAATGAAGGCGATTTAGGAGATATGTGATATGAGTAGAGCATATGAAGAAGACACAACAGAGAGTAAGAATGAAAATAGAAGAAAGGAGAGTTCATGTTATGTGTTAGAAACAAAAGTGGAAAAAATGGAAAAGAAGTTGAAGAAGAATGATGATAGTAGTAGTAATAGTGGGAGTGGTGACAGTAGTAGTGGTAGTAGCGGTAGTGGTAGAAAGGATGAGATGAAGTATAGTGAGAGACTGTGTTGAGGTTAAGAGAAATGTAGATGTGAAGGGTAATGTTGATAGGGGGGTAAAAGATTCAGGGGAGTTGAAGGAGGAGTAAAAAAAGATGAATGATGAAGTGGTGTTTGATGTGGAAGAGTTTAAGAAATGTAGAAAAGGTGAGAGGTATGATGAGTGGCGAGAAAGGGTGTTTGAATATTTGCCTTCGACTAGTGATAGTGAAATAGATGAGGATGAGATTAAAGAAGTATGTGAAGTGAAGTATGATTAAAAGTAATGTTATGAAAGAATATCTATTGAGTGAAGATGAGAGGTATAGTGATGATGAATAAAGTCATTAGGTGGACAGGAAGTGTGGGTGTTAGTAGTATTGGTGAAGTGAAGAGTGTAGTGTGTAAGTGCCATGGAATAGATAATGAGGGAACAGAAGGTTAAAAAATTTGTATAACAGTGCTAGGGCCAGAGGGATGCACAGACAACCTCCTAATATTGTTTTTTACCACTATCACCATATTAAGTCATACTGGAACATCATGAACATAAGAATCAATATTCCCCTGCTGGGATATATATATATATATATAATATATATATATTAGCGTATATATATATATATATATATATATATATATATATATATATATATATATATATATATTATATAGAGTAAATATATATTTTTATAAATATATGTATAGTATGTAGATTAGAAACATACCGTACTAAGGACTTTTTCCGGAAAAATTTTCTGTTAAAAAAAATTTCTAAGTTCAAAAAAGTTAAGTTAAGTTTAGTTTTTTAAGAAAATTCTTTAGCGGCAAGCTTCTGACATAATTCCAGAAGCTTGCCCCCAACGAATTTTCTTAGAAAATTTAACTTAAATTAACTTTTCTGAAAAACTTTTTTAAACTTAGAAAATTTTTTCAGAAAAAGTCACAGTACAGTATTGTACAAATATGGCATATATATATATATATATATATATATATATATATATATATATATATATATATATATATATATATATATATATATATATATATATATATATATATATATATATATATATATATATACCATAGAGATAACATAGTTATTTTGATCTTAAGCATAATACAAACCTTTAAATTTTTCAACATACATTTCGAGTCCATTGTTTATAAGAAGATTTTGAACAAAAATGTCCATTTTTTTAATTTCTATCTCTATCATAAATTAAAAAATAAAACTGCAGCCTATTTTTAAGTGGACATAGCATAAACTGGAAAAAATTTAAAATAAAATTATAGTAGAGGCCTGAATCAACTGTATAGATACAATAAAGGTCAATATGAAGTATATATTTATCAGGCTTGGGTTGAAGTACAAGTACTAGTACTTATGTATTTGTACTTGTACTTACAGTATCTAAAACCCAGTGTACTTGTACTTGCACATTTTGTACTTGAAAATTCGCAAAGTACTTGCAAGTACTTTTGGCATTTTCAACTTGCAAATTATTTATTTATTTATTTTTTTTTTTTTTAACATTTTCCTATGTATTGGATATTATTTCTTATATATGTATTCTAATAAATTTCCATTTACGAATATAAAGTATGTCATTATATATATATATATATATATATATATATATATATATATATATATATATATATATATATATATATATATAAAGTATATTTATATATATATATATATATATATATATATATATATATATATATATATTGCCCCTGGCTCCTCTTATATGGGGAGTCCAAGCATTTCCAGAAACCTAGCAACCTCCACTGGGCGGAGCCATAGGTCTCTTAGGGAGGTGATCTGGTGTTGTGTTCTGTAGGGAGTGTGAATGGGGCACCTCAGAAGTAGGTGTTCAACAGCTTCAGGATCAGTTAAGCATCTTTGGCAGAGTGAAGATGAGTTTGATGAGGTTGGAATCTATGTTTACATTTTGAAGGTTTGGGTGCTATCCGGATCTCAATCTAGGAAGGGAGATCTGTGTCTTTCATGTTAGTGTGCCTTGTGAAGGGGATATATCAGGGAAGGGTTATGAGGCTAATTGTTGGGTAGTTGTTCAGGTAATGTTACGCGAAATGTGTGTGAATAGGTTTTGATAGAGGGGTGTTATTTGGGGGAGGGGGATAGTTCTATAAAATTCGCCATAACAGGGCTGCAGAAGAGGGAGGGGATTTTAAGCGATGCATTGTGTGTTCTTGTAAGTAGTTATGACAAGATTGAGATGGGTCGAGAATCCTGGAGTAAAACTGGGTTCCTATCATATCCAGATGGTCCAGAATTGGTAGGATTTTTGTTTCTTCATGCAGGTGCTGGATAGGGGTGGTTTTTAGGCCGCCTGTTATTGTATTCTTTGTAGTTTATTTCTATTAGTGGGGGAGGTTAGTGGATATCAGACTGTAGATCCATAGTTGATTGTAGATCTTGAGAATTGTTTGAATGTTGTTGACAGTGTAGTTGTTTCATTACTGAAACTGTGTTGGGATAAGGTTCGGAGGACATTTAATTTCTTGTTTGCTGTACATATGATGTTTTGAATGTGTGGTGTAAAGGTGAAGTGGGTGTCGAAGGTTATTCCGAGTATTTTGGGTGTTTTGTTTAGGGGAATGATGGGGCTGTTTAAGGTTACTTGTGGGTGGAGGGATGATTGGTATCTGTCAGTGGTGATCAAGGTGATAGATGATTTCTCAGCAGAGGCCAACATTCTGTTGAATGATAACCAAGCTTTTAGGTGATTTAAGTAAGTCTGAGTGAGGTTTGTGGCAGTGGGTACAGAGGGGTCTGATATGATTATCGTTATGTCATCTATGTAGGTTATTATTTTTGTTATTTTTGAATTGGGAGTTTGGGGGATAGGAATATCGGATGTAAATCAGCTGAAGAGAGAGAGAGAGAGAGAATTGCTGGAATCGCCGCTAATATATACTATATTTTTTTTGAATGAGTGAGTGAGAGTAAATATATATATATATATATATATATATATATATATATATATATATATATATATATATATATATATATATATATATATATATATATATATTAGAGATGTACAAAAAATTTATATTAATAAGTATTTGCCATTTTTACGGGCATTGGTATTGGCTCCCAAAGGGTATTGGTATTTACCACAGGTATTGGTATTGGTCAAAATGTGTCAATACTTTTCACTGTTCAGTCCTTATAATGTGTAAAAAAAAAAAAAAAAAGGCAAAGTAATTATGTTAAGGTAACAATATGTTAACAGACATTATACCTGAAGTACAAATCCTAATGTTATGTACCATCAAGTCGTCCAAAGATCCAAAGTTTTTTGGATTGGGAAACACCATGCAGGCACTAAAACTGTCTTTGTGTGACCGATTCCAAAAGTATCTGAATGACAGCAACCTGTCCTTGCCTACTTTTCTTGATACTAGATACAAAGGCAAGTTTTCAACTTCAACTTTCCTTCAAGCACTACACAAATCATTATCAGTGAGCTAAAGCACACACTCACTGCCATAACCTTAATCTTATCAACATTTACTTTCAAACCCCTCCTTTTACACACCCTGCCACACCCCTCTACCAAACCACTCAAACTCTCTTCAGATTCGCAACACAAAACCAAATCAT
>JABUQX010057711.1:62500-65492 GCA_015478945.1 Trachelipus rathkii
ATTTTTATTTCTATTTTTTTTTTTATTATTTTCATTTTTAATATTTTTATTAATATTTTTATTATTACTTTTATTAATATCTTTATTAATATTTTTATTTATTTTTATTATTATTTTATTATTAATTATTATTATTATTATTATTAATTATTATTATTATTATTATTATTTATTAATTATTATTATTATTATTATTATTATTATTATTATTATTATTATTATTATTATTATTATTATTATTATTATTATTATTATTATTATTATTATTATTATTACTATCGAATTATTATTATTATTAATTATTATTTTATTATTATTATTATTATTATTTATTATTATTTATTATTATTATTAATTATTATTATTATTATTAAAATCATTTATAAGAATTATTACATAAGAATGAATTTAAAATTTTAAATGTTTAATCATCAATAATAAATTATCAATTAATCATTATCACATTATCAATTATCATTAATTATCATTATCATTTATTATTATTATATTATTATTATTATTATTATTATTTATTATTATTATGTATTATTATTATTATTATTATTATTATTTGTATTATTAAAATTTATTATTATTATTATTCATTATTATTATTATAATTAATTTATTATTTTTTATTTAAATATTATTTGTTAATTTTTTTCAATTATGTTATGTATATATTAGTGTTGATTATAATTATCGATCAACACTGTTTTTTGCTTATTACTTGCCCATTATTGTTTTTAACAGGAATAGAATATGTTAGGATTCAAGATCTGTAATCTATTTTTTAATTATATAACTTAATATACAGTCATGAATTTTTAAGTTAGATTATAAGCAATAACCATATTTGTTTTATTACTATCATAAATTCATAATAGCCACTCATTGAAAGAACCGTTGTTCATTGGGCAGTTATTATATACAAAGAAATATTTAAGGCAGAAGTTTGGAAATATGTATGAATGAATTAAAGAACATTAAATTTGAATTTAATTATTATTTTATTCATTATCGTTCATTCGAGTATTAATGTAGAAGTTGTAGTAGCACTAGCAAAAATATAGTTTTAGTGAAAATAATTATTTTAATTTAGCTCTCTCTCTCCCTCTCTCGTCTCCTCTGTCTCCTCTCCTTCTCTCGGCGTCTCCTCCCTCTCTCATCTCCTCCCTCTCTCTCTCCTCTCTCTCTCTCACTAAAGTCTCATCGTGTTTCTGTATATCTTTCATCTTTATCTCTCCCTTTCCCTTTATCTGCCTATCAATCTCTTTTCTCTTCTCCGCTCTCTCTCTCTCTCTCTCTCTCTCCTCTCTCTCTCCTCTCCTCCTCCTCTCTCTTCCTCTCTCTCATCATCTCTCTCTCTCTCAATCTTCTTCTCCCCACCTCTCTCCTCCTCTCTCTATTATTTAATCACAGTTCTCAAAGCTTTAGATTAAGCTTTTTTCCCTATTTATTTTATTTGCAATTTCAATTTTTTGTTTTTTAAAATCCAATTTTTTTTTGACTTTTTTATTTTTCAATTTTTTTTAAATGTCACCACAGACAAAAATTTTTTTGTTTATTCTGATCTGCATCACTAACAATCTTCTATAAATTTAAATATCTGCGTTTAAGTAGTATAATAACCATATATTTAAAAAGATATATCATAACAAAAATATATATATATATATATTATATATATATATATATATATAATATATATATATTTAATATTATAATATATATAATATATATATTATTTTATTTAATTTATTTTTTATTTATTTATTTATTTATTTATATATAAAGTTAATGGGGACATGGATGGAGAGGAAAGAAAAAAAGAATGAAAGTGGGGAGAATTACTGGTGAGGAGCTATATGAACAGAGTTATAAGGAAAAGTATGTGAGAGCACTGCAAAGAGTAAGCAATGAATGTGAAGCAAGATATAACTTAGGAAATCTGGACACGAATGTAGGAAGCGTGTTTGTTAAAGTAGTGTAAGAGAGTGCACTTGGAGTGTCTAAAGTGGAAGTAAGATTGTAAATAGAAAAAAGGGTATTAATAAAGAGAATGCCAAGCGGTAAAAAGTTGAAAGAATGCGCTGGCTGAATGTGCTAAAGGTCAATGATGGGTTTTGTTTTCGAAAAGGGGTGAATGGAAAAACATAGAGAGGAAATGAGTAAGGCTTTATAAGTTTCATACGTAGAATATAAAATTTGTTTTTGGTGGAAGGAAGGTGAATTTATACTTATAAAGGATTAAAAAGATATTCTGGAAGGAAGTGCGGAAGGTTAAGAATAGGAATGAGAAGGATCTTTATGGAATGATAAATTGGATGATGCTTTCCATCGAATGGTAAAGAGGAACGTGAAGAGAGTGTAGAGGGGAAATACTATGCAGAAATCTATCAACAACATTGACAGTGATGATAAGATGATAATAAATGTGTGTAAGATTGTGTAAGAAGTGGGTGTTTTGGGGATGAAATAATTAGTAGGGAAGAGGTAATATAAAAAATGAGAAAGTTGAAGATTGACAATTCGCATGTATAGATTGAATTAAGGGTGAAATGGATCAATAAGGAGGTGGGAAATTGTGATTGACTGGATAATGAAGATGTTGGGAAACAAGGCGTTTGTGAAGGGTGTAGTTCCGAAGGATTGGAGGAGAGCAGTGATAATACCATTATATAAGGGTAAGGTAATAAAAGGGGAACTGTAGAAACCCTATAGGAGAAATTAGGTTTATTAAATATTTACAAGGAAAGTTATTTGTGGTTTTTTGGCGAAAGAGTGGCGTTCGAGTGACTGAGCGGTGCGTGTTAAAAGAACAAATAAGAATGGGCATTTAGAAGTGGTAGAGGATCTGTAGATTCAACGTTTTACAATGAATCCAAAGAGAAGAGGAAACTTAATTAAGGTTTATGCGACTTCGCCATTAATATTCAATGCTCTGTTGGCAGTTGTTAATCATTAAAAAATAATAAATGGTATTTGGTGG
>JABUQX010057712.1:0-28707 GCA_015478945.1 Trachelipus rathkii
ACCCCGATGTAATATCATTTATTATTTTATAAAATATATTTTCATACTGAAAAACATTTTTGATGGTTCGTGAGGAATATTTTTCCTTTAAAACAAAAGATAAGAAGGGGGAAAAGCTTTCCCCTTTCTTGTTGAGGTAGATGGAGTAACCTTAGCCTCTTATAAGGGCCGCCGGTTTGCCGGGAATTGGTAGGAGGGATTATTTTTATCAAACCCTTTTTCCGCTTTTAAGGGGGGTATGTAAAAAATAAAAAACTGTTTTTTTTTCAATCCCTTAAAGGAACTTTTTGACAATTTTGATGGAAAAATTTAAAACCTTTAGTGTCTTTAAAAAACTCCCATTTTTAATCCCCCGCGAAATGAAAAGGACCCGCAAAGGGCAACACGACGAAAAGTGGGTATCTTATCCTCGGATGTATGAAGTTAAGCTATTATTTCTATAATCGGGCGCTTACGCGTCTGAACTATGAGGGATTATATTCGACCGCAACCAACAAAATACTTAGAAGGCCTACCCTCTATTTATAAGGTATGGGAGTATAAATCTAGGAGGGGTTTTTTGAGTAGAATAAATTATAATTGCTAAAATTACATAAGTGGACTCCATTTTCTGACTAACTAAGGAGTCTAGCATTTTACTATGCGCCCATTTCCTCACCCTCTAATGTACACTTACACATTATAAACAAACGCTAATTTAATTTTATTTATATTGTCTCCTCCCCTATAAGGGCCCACTGACAGCTGATCACCAGGGCTCAGCATGCCCCCTCAGCGCAAAGACAGTCAACCGTTTTCGCATCTCCGGCAGTGCGTACCACAAGCCGCAATCCACCGCCCTGCCCGCGTGCGCACCGCTAGTGCGTGCTAATTATTTCCGTCGTTAACCCACCGCCAGGCTTGCGCCCTCGAAGGCGCTCAAATCTATTTTTCCTTTCAGTCCCCGACTCGCGCGTGTTGCGCGAGCTCCGGCTATGCGCAATATTTCTTGCCAGCTTTACTTCCCATTTTCCTGTTTTAACGAAGCTTATCGTAGAAATAATATAAAACGTATTACTCTTGAGTCATTTCATTGTAGTTTACAAACTTAAAACATTTTTTATAAAACATTATATTTTTCTTGCGATCCTAAAACTGTTAACTTCATAACAGATATAGCACCTATTATAATTAATTGTGACATCAACCTATTTTATATACATATATAGTGACCCTTATCAATTGTTAAATATTAGCTAATTTTTCCAAATAACTTTTCTTATTCTCATAGCTCAGAGAACAATAAATATAAAATGAGCATATTTATTCTCTTCAATACTTAAACATTTTTATTATAAAAACATTTACAATTAACACGGCCATCAAACATAAAACTTAAAGAACTAGTAAAATACTTTATGTACTTTATGAGAATGTTTAAGTTTACATCTAGGGATAAAAGTACCGGTCTGTTAGATTTTACGATGCTCCTCTAATTACTTTTAGCTGATGTAACCCTTAACATATATTAATTAACATTATTTTTATATATTTAGATTTTGTATCTTTTATACTTTTTCAAATTTATTGGAAATTTAAAAAATTTAATGTAAAGAAAATGAAATAATGCCAGAGATTTCAAACAATAATAATCAGTTTTATAATTGAAATATTTATTACTGTAAATTTTATATAAAAAACATATAATCTTTACATGACCTTTATAAGCCCAGTCAAAAAACAGCATATCAATAGATGTAGTGTTAACCTTACTAACAAAGGGTATTTAGAGTGTATAGCTTTGAGCTTACCTGCTTTACTGCTCTAACTCATATGTTTTACTGCATTATAAGCTGCCAATAAATAATTTATTAAAACATTTTTATACATTACTTAAAAGCCAGTAAATCAGTCATTAATCAAATAACGCTGTTGTTTCCATGCAACAAAAGGTATTGAAGTGATAAGTGCTTTTGTATCATTACTGCATTTACTTGCTATTATTAGATCATATGTCTTGACTGCTTTAATCAATCTCAATATCTTATTAACATCCAACCAATTCTACTATTTTATTTTAATACTTATTACAGCACCGTACGATAATTTTTTAATTATTTTATATATTTATTTTATTATTTTATTTTATTTTAATTAAATTTTATTTTTTATTTATATAGATTATTAATTAATTTATATTTTTGATTATTAATATTATTATTATATGATAGGTAAATACAATTTTCAAAATTAGATATAATGGGATATTTAATAATTATCTTTTTGTAGTTATTATACTCTCTCTAATGCCATATTTGTATAATTAAGTTATATATTATAACACTACACACCATCTCACACATACTTACAACATACGCACCTCACACACTACAATGACGCCTCCACACACACATCACAACAACATACATCCTACAACCACGAGCACTCCTGTTAAACATAATCAAAAGTGTAAATGCACTGTTAATAGTTTACATTATAACGTTTATAATAAATTATTTATAATAAAACATTTTTATGATTTTTAATATAAATAATACGATACATTCTTGTAGATAGTCTGTTTCAAATATATTAAACTAAAAATATTTCACAGAAAGTTTCTATAAATAAACGATCTATAATATAAAATTCAATCATTATCTATTGAACAAAGAATTTTATATCAAATTTATTATAATATATTTTATGTTTCTTTTAAACGCCATGTGCTACAGGAAAAATACTTTTGGGAATAATTTTTATTTAAAATATTTTTATGTAAATTTTAATTTAAATAACATGATTAATTTTTCGACCCTTAAAGCATAAAATAAATCATGTATATAATACAGTTTATAAGCAAGCCCATCAGCAGCCCTCATTCACTCCAAAGCTATGCCACGTTTTGTTCTATGAACTTACTGCTTTACATCATACATCGCCTGAGATTAGTAATTTAATAAGTGATTTATAATATAATAACAAAATAAGTTTATAGCAATAAATCTTAAATAATACATTAAACATGTATTTATATATAATAATTTCATTCAGAAATTCTCCACAACACAATAGATCAATTCATTTCACTTTACAGTTTATATTATTCGCTCTAATGTGTAATAAACTAAAAATAAATTCTATCAAAGTTTTTTAAATAATTTGTATTTTTCCTTACTTCATCTATTATTATACATATGTACCTGGACCAGAAGTCCAACACGAGAAGGACACACATCACACAACGCGTGCTTAATTCCTTACAGATTACGAAAACTGAACCTACTATCTGTATAAATAGTGTTGTAAAATTATATAATAAACTATCATTAGGCCTATAATTGTAGAGATAAAATTACCTTTTTTTAGTAAAATTTACAATGATTAAGGGCCTTATAAATTATCACAGGTATTGTCTATAAAAAAATATATTTCAAATAACATGATCCTTATCTTTTCTGTAAAGAATGTGTGATAATAATACTGTATATTGTCCTTACAATATATTTAATTTAGCGTATATAGCCTTTATTTGGTATCACCGCGGCTGATTTAAAGCCTTATAATTAACCAGTCATAAAAGGTTAAAATGATCCAGTATATAGACAGAATTTTGAAGATATCAATGTTATTATTTTATATAATTATATTATTTTTTTTTTTAAAATTTCACCATTATAGTTAAAGATACTTTATATGAATACAAATTGATTTAAAGATGTTAAAACAGTAAAGCAGTGGACGGAGTAATCCTTATTTCTATATGACTGCGCGTATGTAGATATATGGTACAAGAATTATTTTATCGCTTGTTTGGTTTTATGAAAGTATAAAATTCATGATTTTTCTTCATATTGATGCCTAATTAATCTTGTGAGATTGAGTATGAAAAATATATATTTGAACAGTGACGTGTTTTATAACCCAACTCTTTAATTCATTACTACGTTTGTGAGGTTTTAGCGTTGCACAAAATTCTATGAGTTGTTAATAAAAATAAGTGTTCTAATTTTCCTACTAAGTGTATATTCATTGATTATCACCTTAACAGGTTATATACCTCAATATCAAGACATTGTCAGGTGGGAAATCAAGATCCCTAGGAGCGGAGTTTCATTCGTTTCATTCTTATATAAAATTAAACCCGATGGATTTGAAATTTTTATCAAAGTAAAGTGATCTGAATCTAATATCACCAATTGGTATTAATACTATTAATTACCAAGCGATATTTTTCTATTGTTAGTCACAGAATGAAATACTTTGTATATATGTAAAAACATCAACTGAAGAGTGCTTACTAGAAATACTTTTTTATAAACCACAGCTCAGATTAATATTAATACTGAACCAAAACAAGTTAAATTTAAGCCTGACGGTTAAGAATTAACAACGATAAAGCTAAATCTATACTTCATAGCATTTTATAAAACATCAAATAAATATAATCAGATTAATGAGTTAGATTAATGTTGAGAGGAATATAATGATAACAGACCAGTTTATCTGAAAAATCATAAGGAAACAGACAGTTATCCCACATTTAACTGAATCAATATATGCAGGTCCTCTCCTCACCCACGAAACCATGATTGAACCAAACGTAAGAAGGACTAAATATATGTTATATATTACTAATTACGTTGACGGTTAAATTCTATTACATGTAATTATATATATATTAAACTTAAATGAAATAATTATGGACATTTTAAGAAAAATGCACTGGTTCTGTATGATTCCTCCGATCATTTATCGTCCACGTCTTATCTCTTGAAGTTTACTATAGACGTGTCAAGTATAAATCATTTAATCTATACTATAAGAAAAAACTATTAGGCAAAGAAAGTATTATTATGCAGAGTGATCTCAGAAATGATAAAATATACTATGATATATTAATATATTTACTGTTAGAGGAGAATCGATTTTATACATATGTATACTTATCTTGAAATGTATTAATGAGTGAACACAGAAAAACCTATATATAAATTCACCATTATGAATAAATAAATGATTTGTGGATATTCGTGAGTAATTCACTAACATGGTCTCAGATGCAAATTATTGATATTTTATAACCAGTTTTTAAAAGTGTAAGGTTAGCAGGTTTAATATATAATGTTTACCTACTTAAATATATATATATAATATAATATTACTAAGGTAGATAGATAACGTTAAGGTATGAAGATAATATAATAATAAAGCTGCCTGGCTACAATTTATATCACACATTTTATATTATTATTTATATCACCCAACTGAACACTGTGAGTCGTTCAATTTGAGGGAGGAACACTTTAAACCAGACTATTATTAATACGTTTCCTTTTTAGATCTTTAACATAATGAATAATTTATTAAAACTAAATAAATTTCAGTAAAGACTCATATAATAACTCACAGGTAATCAGACTAACTTAAGGAGAAGATAATATAATTTATCTTTCTAATTACAACGAAAAAGGTGAAGTCTATTTGGCAAAATCTTACTATTCCAAAATAAAAAATATATATAAAGTCACAGAGAGTTGTATTGTAAGAGTTGGAATGTGTTCTATTCATTAAATTATTAAATACTACTCAATGAACGCTCTAAAACCTATACACATCTATGTTTAAATAAACGACTTAGGACTCAGATATTGTATAAAAACTATTGTTTTTAGGCAGAGTACCTGAACACGTGCAATAAGCCGATAAAGTAACTCTCAGACCACCATCTCCATACGAGGATTCATATTATAAGAGATTAAGGCATTATCCACGTACTCACTGCGATCTAAGAAATGTATATATATACAATACACTATCAGTATATGCTTTAAAGGATCTCACCTACTCCCACGCCATGTTTTCAGTTTTAAATATATTTATAAAATATAATATATAATTGATTCTCTAATTTCTTTTGCTCATATACTGAGAGTGAGCTTTTTGAGCCTGTATTTAGTGTTTTAAAATGCAAGCCTGGATATTTTCATATCTAAAAGACTCGGTTCTTTGTTTGATCTCTAAATTTAGGTTACCTAACGTAGATTATTTCAACACATATTTACAGAAGAGGGCAGTTGAATATATTTTTGACCTGTATTAGGCCTAAAATCACCCCGGATGTGAATCTATCAATACATAAGGCCTATATACCATAAAATTTAAGGACACCTAAAGATAGTTAATTCAACAGCGATACTCAAGAAAGCATTCAGTTTCGTATCTGTTAAGGAGTGCGGGTCCCCCTCTGTGTGTTTATTCGTGTTCAAGGCAGTTTTGTTACATAGATATAATATTTACAATAAAGAAAATCCTAAATTATATTTAAAATAATACTTTGAAATTATTTAACATTTGAGTGATGAGTGAAAGATATTTAAATGTGCTTTTTTTTTTTTTTATGTGTTAGATAAAAAAAACCTAGAATGATTTTATATTAAAAATTACGATGGTCTATGTTAGGTCAGAGATATAGAATCTGTGATATTTGTCCCAATTTTTATAGCATTATTGACATGGACTAAAAAGAATATGACTGTAAAAGCATATAGGTCACAATTTAGAACATGAACGGGAGCATGGCATAGTTCTGGTATGTAGAGGACTGCTAAGTGCTGCTCTACTGAGATTTACGGATTTATTGCTTTAAAATTAGTAAAAATATATGTTTTTAATTAAATTTCATAAAATTTTATAAAAAATTATTGGAAAATATTTATTATTATAAAATTATAAACAAAAGTAATTAACAGTTTTAATGAGAGTACGAGATTTCTTGTCAAATGATATATGATTGATTCTATTATTAGGGACGTGTTTAAGAAACTTTGATGAATAATTTTAACCGGATTTAATGAGAAGTATAAATGTACGTGTTTAATTTAATAACATAAATTTTAATAAATTATACGTTATGTATCAAACAAAAGAACTTATTTGATATGTTTAAAACAGGATGTGTTGTGTGTATGTATGTGTGTATGATGGTGTGTGTGTGCAGGGAATCGAGAAGTAGTGTAGTGTAGTGTGGTGTGGTGTGTAATAATAAATAACAACAAACATGAAAAAAAAATAAAACACTAAGTATAAAATAAATATAAATAAAAATAATAAAAATAAAATAAAAACTATAATGTGATATTAAATAATAAAAATTAAAGTGAAAAATTTAGAAAAAACTATAAAAATTTACCAATAAATAAATAAAATAATAAAAGAATAAGTAAAATAGAGAAAAAATCAAGTGATAATACCACTCACATCAACTATAAAAACTGTAATTAAAAAAGATAGATAAATAAAAATAAATACAAATAGTATTTATAAACAAAATAAATACTCATTAATGTGCTTACACTACATATTATATTAGTTAATAGGCTAGTAAAAGCATTATGAGTTTTAAAGCAGGCTAAGAGCAGTACAAACAAAAAGTAATCCTACTAATTCCCTTTGTTGCTACCGCAAACCAGCCCGTTAGTGGAGTTTTATCTGATTTTACTGCATTAAGGCTATTGTAATTGTTCACGTACCACAATTTATATGCACGTCTACAAAGCAAGATTAAAAAACATATGTAGTATAAAGCAGTAAATCTAGTAAACATAACAAGCATATAACATAAATCCTTTTGTTATGGTATACACTCTCTGAGATTGATTTAGCTGTTTATACTCTTAGTCTGATAAAAGTATATGTTGTTTATAAAATTTCGAAACTACAATCTTGTGAAGTAAAATAGGGAAATGTTATTTAGGTATATCTAACACTCATGCGTTTTTCGTTGTCATATCATTACAATTCTCTTTATTTAAAAAATATAGAGAATTAAAAAGTATTAAGTCAAAAAATATAAAAAAAAATAAGTTAATAATATAAGAGTTAAAGCAGTAAATCAGTAAAACAGTAAAACAAAGCCTTACTATTCCGTCTGTTGCTAGGCAATTGAGCTATTATTTACTGTTTTACCGTTAAGGGCTGTAATGTAAATGTATAATAAATAAATAAAAAATGTTTAAGTATTTTAACGAAAAAGATTCACTTCAAGTATATTTTGAAAAGAAATTTTTGAATAGTTTACATTTGAATATCAAAATAATGATAATATTGTTATAATAAAATAATATGTCTGCCAAGTGTAGTTAAATTGTCTCTGCAGAATAATATGTTATTAATCAAAGAGATGCTTTGTGTAAGTATGAATTATAACAAAATTGAATGACTCTATTTAAAAGTATTATTATCTTACTTTATCTCCGTAGCGACAGCGAAATATTGCGCTTGTCTGGTGTTCTCGCAACTGCTGCTACCGCCGAGAACGCAGAGAAATATTGCCGCCTAGCTTTTTGGTTTTTTGTCCAGCACGTCGTTGCCGTGCGGATTATCGCTGGAAAACGCGGCTGCATGAGCGTCTACGTCGGACGAGGGGAACGGCGAAGCGCTGTGTTAAAGGTGCGGCGAGCCTGCGGAGTTGGTGCAGCGTTTGAAGCTTGGACTGTGTCTTTTTGCGCGGAGGGCTCATGCTGCGTCATGGTTGTCCGCCCATTATGCTCTTAGTGAATACTTACCCAACATCTCGTGAGCGGCGTTTCTCATTGAGTCTTGTAGAGGTATAGTAAGGAAACGAAAATGTCAAAGAAAAATTCTAACTCCTAAAAGTAGGATATGAGTGGTGGGCCTCACGCAACTCATAAATAATACTTTACACCAATACGATTCCATACATAACACTCTCATAATCATAGGGGTACGGTGTATCTATATAATATTGGTGCCCTTTATTTTAATGTTACAGGGGGTAGTCTAGTAAAAACTTAACTTTTCACCGGACCGCCGATTAAGGGGCCTAGCAAACTGTATAAAATATACACCGAAGTCGTAATCCTGACATACCTCCTATCTAAAGCATTGTAGGGTGAGACACCGTTTTTATAATCCTAGCGACTATTCTAGGCTCTCATGCTGAAAGCTTTGCGCACACATCAAAAGATTTGAGCCATCAAGTTTATGGCCATCAAAGTTATGAAAAAGTAATTTCAATCGCGGCGGGGGGGGGGAAAAACTTTTTCATCCAGAAATCAAAAAAAGCTGAATATGCAACTCTCATATATCTAGAGGGGTGATCAAGAAGTTGAGGCATGCAAAGCTCGAGGCATCAATAATGAGTTGAGTTGTGTGGGATGTAGTATTACTAGTGTCTCGAGTGGTGTGGGTTGGGATGGTGTGGAAAAATTAATCTATCTTATTTGTATAATACTGTAGTGTGAGAAGATGTAAGCGTTGTAACATCGTCTCATAGCTCTCGGCGTGTCGTAAGTGTGAGGGGCTGTGGATTGAGGGTGAAGAGTAAGTGATCATATGTGTGTGATTGTAAGCGTGATAGGAGTAGTGGGTGTCTTAGTCCAATGATATGTGTCATTTTTTTCTACGCTGCTGTTGGGGGTTTTTCTTTTATATAAGACTTTGTAGCCCTTTGTCTGCCATGTAGTGTTAGTGGCGTGCGTATAGCGTGCTAGTATGTGTGGTGAAGTTAGTTGTACTGGATGTAACTAGCGTCGGTTTTTGCTCACCTCCAATTTTTGGTATAAGCTATAGCCTTTTATGGAGATTGATGATGTGCATATTAAGTGTTCTAGTGTCTTGGTGATTGTGTAGATACTGGGTGTGTATGAGGTACCTTTTTAAAGAGCCGCGGAAGATGTGTGTGTAAGCTCTAAGCTGTCGAGTAGTATTGAGGTCTATAAGTGTCTATGTAGTATGAATAAATACATAGAGTATGTGCCAACCCAAACAAAATTGATTGGAAGTGGAAACCCGCTTTAAGATTAGAGTAAGAGGAACCTTTGCTCCCAACGGGGCTTTGACAGGGGCGGTGCGTTGTGTAAAAAAGAGTGTAAGGTGTAAGTGCAAAGCTGGATTATGTTATTGGTAGATTGTTTAAACTGATCATAGTGTATGTGTATGTATAAGTAGTAAAGGAAGTGTACAGTGTCATATTATGGTGGAGGTTTGTTATAGTAGAACTTATTAAGTTCATTGTGGGCGATAGTGAAGAATACTCTGGTTTAATGTAGCGTGTAGGGTTGTAGTGATGTGAGAGGACAAGTGATATATTTTATTATTTTATATTTCTAAGATATCATATCTAATTCCCAATATGAGCTCCCACCCTAAGGTTTATAAGGTGAATTTAAATTAGATAATAAAAATAATAGCATATATTATTATATATTTATATAATTATTGTATTTATTATATTATATTTTATTTTATATTGTGTAAGTAAGATCACTGGATGGGTAACGTAGGCAGATGTTATAAAGGCGGATGTAGTGTGTAGAGGTACTAGTGAAAAATGTGTGATGTGTGATTGATGTAGAAGAGGTGTAGAGTGTAAGTAATTATATAATATAATATAATATATATATGAGTTAATTATAGTAATTATATATTAATAATATAATAATTAATATAATTATAAAATAATAATATAATATACATTATAATATATAATATAATTATCCTTACATTTATTATCTATTTATATACCAATTAATTAATGCATGCGTGCGCAATATATAATAAAATATATATATATAATATATATAATATATGATATATATATATATATAACTACTAGAAAGTAGGGCTATATATTATTTAATATAAAAATAAAATAGTATAAATAAGGCGTAAAAGGGTAGTTATAATTCCTACTCCATTTATATTTATTATTATTTATTTATAGTACCCTATACTCACTACACTACACTCCCACCTACTTATCAAAAATCCTACTAATAAAATAGATGATTAAAATTTCGAGAGTATTAATATAATATATTAATTATTATTATAATTATTTATTAATTGATATCATTATTTTATTTATTTATCCATTATTATTATTCTATATATATTAGTTTATTATTTAATATTAATAGGTATAACATGTTTTTCTGGTTGTTGCAACCCGGTACCCAATTGGTTGTTTTGTGTTGTTCCATGTGTGTGTGTGTGTGTGTTGTTGTTTCGTTTATAGCTGCAATCATACATGAATATTTTGCATTTGTGATGTAGTAGAGACCACGTGGCGATTCTTCAAATGGGAATCGAATGATATTATAATAAATATATGATAATAGATATAGTAATCTAATATCGGTTTTTACAACCGGAATATTTGTAGAAGTATTTTGATTATTATCGTTATTTACATATTTAATATGGCTGAAACCCTTCCCCATAGATAAATCTTAGGTAGGTAATAATATTTTATTTTAAGGGCAGTTCGACTATTAATTTAATATATAATATATATATATTATAAGTTATTATTATTAAATTATATATAATTATATATTATAATTAATATAAAGCTGGATCTATTAATGTTTTATCACTGGGACTTGAACAGATGAAAAATCCTTCTTTCAAAGATACTTAGCGGATCGAGTAGAGGGGCGTAATTATATATATTCCCCCTTATATACTGTCAGAGAATGGATAGCTTTGGTGAGGGGGCTAAATGTACGCTTCTAATCTTTTGGTTAGTAATTTAATTATTTTTTGTAAATATTGCCCAACAAACCTCACACAGGTAAACAAAACAGGTAAGATCGTGAAGTCAATAAGGACGCTAAGACAGACAGAAAAGAAGGGGGACCGCCGTGCGCGACACCAGTCGTGAGTCTACTCGTTCTGCATCCGAGTATGTTTTCCTTGGCGAGGGGGGGGAATTGTTACGGTGGTTTTTGTGTTGGTGTTCAGTGAGAGAGAGTAGCATTTATCTATATATTGCGCGCTTTCTAATTTGTATGGTAGTACATAACATACATGACGTTCAGAGTTTTAGAATAAGAACATTATCATGCGTTTTCGATGTGATAGAATCAATGATACCTAACAACGCGAGATAAATTCAAGTATAGAAGATTAATTACATACATTGCTGAGTTCAAAGTTCGGTTACACATCAGACAATAAATTTAGCGTACCATAACATTCACTCTCGAATATTAGGAACAGTTTATTCCTATTTCAAGAATAGATGGATGGACAAGGTACCTTGTTCTGATGTTATCACTTAAAATCCTTACGATAAATCACCTTCATAATAAAGAGTCTAAAATTTCAGCACTTGATAACAGGATTATCAAAGTACTAGGATATATAATCCAAAGAGGTCATAATAATCAAAATTTAAGAGAGGTGCTACCGCCACCTTTAAAAGAGGGAGGCCAAAAAAGGGTGATTGGTTACGTTTTGTAAGCTATGCTAGTCACCTATGAAGATGAAAGAATGGCTAGAGCAAATAAAAAATAGCCAAGAAATAACCAAAAAAAGCTTACAATCCAAAAAAAAGCTACAAGGCCAAAATCATGAGCCGGGGGCGTTGGGATAAAATTTAAGCTGTTGGATTTGGAAAACACGATATAAAAGTTAAGTAGTGGGGTTCCTACGTATTTCAAGCTATTGAGAAATAGTTTGTTTTCTCATGACTTAAAACGAAGTATTAAGCTCCGTGTTTAAAGCTTTCTAAGATAGTGTTAAATAATATGCACTGAACGATCTTCGATATTTGAATGTATAAAAGTTTACTTGAGTTAACGAATAAATATTAAATAAGTCGGCTTTTTAAACTTCAAGCAACGAAGCTTAACCTGCGACAGATATTTACGCGGCACGGGTAGCAGCCAAACAAAACATGAAATGCAATTTTTGAATGTCAAAAGAACAATTCGAAATCAAAAGGCGAATGAATTTTTCAAATACCCGAAAATTAGCTCTCTAATCTTTGCATTTAGCAACCCCTTACGGTCTTCTCAACGAAATAACCTCTTTCCTGGCAACTCCTGACTATAATTTTTATGTATCCTCCCGGGGGGTGATGGCTTTTGGCCTCTATAGGGCAGAAGTCAGAACTTGACTACTTGAAATGAATATTTTGAAAACAGCTGCAGAATATTTAATTGATTCTTCCGATGAATCATACATCAGAATATTTTTTCTTGCAGCATATGTAGCTTTCCGCTTAGACCGACTATTTTGAATATCTCTTATCAGCTGGCATTTGATGACTTCAGATTTCCGTCGCAGCGGTAGAAGGGGGGTTCCACCCCTCCAGGAATATTTAATGATAGATTGCTGGAGAGACAGGGAGTGCGTGTTTGACGTGAGACGTAATTGAATGTCCATTGTAGTTAAAAGGACAGCTCTAGGGGATAACAAATGATTGACTGAATACAAGCTTGATCTTGTCCCCAGGGTTCCTGACGTACAATTTACCGATCTGACTTTATTGTCGTCGCCGATTCATAAGATCTACGACTATCCCCATCTGCAATTAAGGACGTTCTTTCACTGGTACTTTTGATAAGAACAACGTCCTATTCTTCTACTTCTTCGATCCATTTTTCCATTATACCTGGTAGAGATCTCTTCCAGTCTCTGTAAGACTAAGGAGGTACTCATTGTGTACCACCTGGTGCGAAATTCTTCGAATTTATTCTGGAAGAATATTGAGTGACTTTAATCCAGCTCTTTCTTAGCCAAAGTTGAGTCCCAGTACTGATTATTTGACCCAGCTTGCCGGGTAAAACGCCACATAGCGTTTTTGAAAGGGTTTAATGGATCGTTGGGAGTAACGAGGTAACTATCTCATGTTGACTGGTTGGTGTAGGTGAGTCGGACGTGAATTTGATAGGCATCAAAGCAATATCTGACAATATCGTAATGAAGTGGATAATAATTAACAAACAGAAACGTCCAAATTGTATTTGAATAGACAATCCTTCACCACACGTATTAACCGTTTCCATTGGCTTCCTTTCCATGGGCTATATAGAGGAATTCGCTTATGCGAAATCTGATTTTTCTTAAAAAAACATCCACTCCCATTTCTGACACGAGGAAAGTTCCAAAGAAGTCAGTTCCTTGATTAAAGGAGCACGCGTTGTCGCTATAACGCCAGTCAGGCACGTACGAAACGATCTTATACAAGATCGTCTGGATGACGGATCGAGCAAAATGATTGTTAGATGACATGTAATCTAAAAGGTCTAAATAGACCGCGACGAGATTTCAGCAGGTGTAAATGAAGTATGAAACCTTCTTTTTGGCGGTGAGCCAAGCCCTTTGACTTTTGACCCACCAATGTTGGCTTGTAGTCACACCTACTGGCTTAAAAGGCCTGAATAGTTCCCTGATCTTTTGAATAATTGGTGGAGGCGCGGGTACGAAAAAGCAAACATTATTGAATTTTTTGGCAGACTAAATACATTTCCTAGCAGACGACATTTTGATGAAGTGAACGCGCTGATGTCACCCCAGAAGACCTTGGAGCCGTATATTCTGGTAAGAGTCAGGCTGTGGTATGCGCTAGATGCCCTTACACTTGGATGGTGAGTATGGCGGGTGCTTGATGGAATAACTTGGAGAGGTGTGACTTTTTTGACGAGCAAGAGGGAATTAATTATCATGCAATAAATTGTAATAATTGCAATCTTGAAACAACGACCTTCCGTCTGCTGGATGAGCTTATTTTAATCCGAAGAACAAGTCAGATATTTACCAAGTCCGGAACCTGGCCTTTCAAAGATGGAATATTTTTGAACCTCTTCCAAGAAATTGAAGTTCCTTTCGAACGATTCTTTCTGCATTGTCCTTTGAGACAATACAGACGTGCTTTTAAAATCATGTATTAATTGTCACCCTCTTCAACAATAGGCTCCAAACTGGATAATAAAGCTTACTAACTCGATATAGCTTGTGCAAATCTGAATATTTGGCACAATCCAACACAGGTGGATTCATTGCCAACCTTGAGAACAAGCTAGCAAAAAACTGAAGCTGTTCTATTCACTGATGGCCAGTAATATAGCTATTTAATAGAGAGCCAATTTAGCCCATTAGTTCAGAAGGCATGTCTTTTGAACACTCTTTGGAAGAAATACTCTCTGGTCAGAAGATCACCGCTGGATTCCCTTGCTTCTGAACGTAGAGAAATTTAGGACTTACGAATTTCTCTAAAGTGAAGAGCTCAGGGCTGCCGAATATTCTTGCACACGGTTTATTCACTGAATAATTCTGCTTGACTGTTCGAGATCCTATTATTGGACCAATGAGAGTTATCTGACAAGCGTAGAATATGTTTCAATTCCTTGAACAGTTGACACCCGACAGTCCACTCACATTTGTGGAGTAGTAGCATCTTTAATGCCAAAAACACAGACAATAACTCCAAACAGGGAAGCGTTCTTCCCTTTGCAGGAGCGATTTTTCCCTTTGTCCAAAGGAAAAAGATTTGGACCTCTCTGCCTGCAGATGAAAACATACACCATACGAAGGCCATAAGCACAACTAGTGCTTGCATCGCAGAATATATGAATACTTAAGAAAACGGCCTCGAGAGATCTCCGAAAGGAGCTGTCCCTTGGTAGAGACAATACTTAATGGAAAGTCACTAAGACTCAGACTATCTTGAACGGTAATATACAAAATACCCAAAACTCTTTCTTCATCACTATGATAGGAGTAAGCAAGTTTATCCTCCTCCCTTCATATATTTTTCTGGCGTTTGTGGACAATTTTAAGTTCAAGAAGCAAAGTTGAAGCCCCCTCACTCATACGTGAGGTGGCTTTTCGAAAAACATCTTGAAGTTCGTCTAAAGGCGAAGAAGTGTACAAAAAATTATCAACGTACATATTTTTTTTGAAGAAAGAGGTAGAGATCAGGAGGGTATTTTTTTGGCCTGATGTTGTATAAACAGCCCCTAGTTCGTAGGGGCTGACAGCCAACCCGAAAATGATGGTGTCATAACGGTAAAGGGAGTATCTCGCCATCAGCCTCTCAGAAAAACAGAAGCGATTTCTGTCCTCGTCTAACTTTTAATTTGATCTGGAGGAAGGCCTTCTAAATGATCCCGGCCAGAACGATGAAATTTGTTTGTTCTGAAAGACAGTATAATTTAAATAGGGAACGTCGATTAATCTACCCTAGGATACGATATCTGATTAAGTGAAGGACTACAACCTATTTTCAGGGCTGACGTTGAAAGAACGGGACGAATTTTTCTGTCGTCAAATTGAAAGTGCCTGTGTTATTATAGGTATGTGGTACCCAGATGAATTTTGTAATCTTCGGACTGAGGCCTCCCACAGCCTCCACGATACCTTCTCTTAGATAATTTCCTCATGAATATTTCCCCAATACTTGTCAAGCAAGCCTTGAGCAGGCAATTTCTTTTTGACTCGTTTGCGTCGTAGCAAGAGCAACGTGATGATTTGATGGAACCTGCTATAAGAATTTCTTGAAACCACGGAAGTTCCACGTGGTACTTTCCGTCTCGGAACACTCTATCCCTTCGTGGAATCTCCTTATGAAGTATTTCGTCATATGGAACTCTGGTTCCCCGCTCCTCTAATTGATACCCAAAGAGACTCTAGAATTTATAGAGGTTCTCCAGGCCCGTAAGTCAAATCAGACTCAGTGCTGGTGTATGTAAGAGCGGGGTCCGAAGTACGAACGACCCGGTCCTACTACAGATGCTTAATGTTCCGGACGTCCTGACAGATCTTTTGAACTACTGTGACGGTATGGGGGCTCGAATAATCTGTCATGATTTTTTGACAGCTTTCCGGCGAAGATTCTTCCCCAAAAGATTTTATCATTTTGGGGAAGGAACCAAAAGATTTTAACATGGCCTCGAAAGGCACGTACCCATCGACAAGTTTTCTGAGGCCACTGCCCGATGCGTTTTATCCGTTTAAAATGCTGTTGATAAATGAAGACACATCGATGCCGAGCAGCTCCATGAAAGTATTTATTGAAACCCTGTCAACATGATTATTTTGATATTGACTATCTGCCACTTTGAATCAATTTTGTGTAAAGTTATTTTGCGTAAGCGCCGTTAGGTATTTAGGGCATAAAAGCTGATATCCAATTCAGACTCTGATGTTTAACGGTAATCTAGAATATTTCCCATAACCAAATCCCATCTCTAATTTTAAAGGACCGCAACGATACCTCAATTCTTCTCCAGTAAAATGGTGGTTGGAGGGCTGCTGGTAATGACTAGGAAGATCTGATTATTCATTAGACTTCCCAATTTTTCATGAACTCACCTATGAAAATGCGTTGGAACTGACTCCCGCGTCTATATCGAGAATAGCACACGTAACGAGGGACTAAGTTTGTTGCCCTGCTTGACTGTTAAGGGCGATGAGTGGCAGAAGTATTTGACCTTACGGATAAAGCCTGTACTGTATTCATAGCAGATTATGATTGTGAAAATAAGTTGGTGGAAACTACTCATGTCTGCCTCATTCGCGACTGATGTTGACGGTCGACTATCTTCCGAAAAGCCCCGGACACGTTATCTAACTATTTTGAAAGCAGTAGAGCCGTGATCTGGATTTTTTTTAGGCACGATTGGCTGCAGTGGGTGAACTAAGTCCGGCTAGCCTCTTGGCAGGACATTTTATGTTGTAAAAAGGCTTGATGCTGAACGGCCGGAAGGCACATACGTAGGTAGTGTTAGCGCATGTCATATTCGTCGCAGCAGACTATACTTCACGAAGAATCATTTTCTTCAGGAGGGGCGATAGTATGAATTTAACATTTCGAAACAATATGTCTTTTGTGAAGCGGAATCTTTAAAATCTCCCATCCCATTTGACTGCGTTCTGTTCGTCTTCTTAGGATGATATGAATTCAAACTATTTCCTTTAGAGGAATGCGTTAAAGAGCTGGACGGAATTTACAGCCGATTGAATGACTCAGATATATGGAGCACGATTACGCTCAAAACCCCTTTTTAGGGGCAGATTTATTTTTTCCCCCTCCCTTGCTCCATAGACTTGATTATTTTACCGTAATGCTCCAAGATTACATTGACGGAAGGATATTCATCCTGTGTGATTAATTTGAGCACACGAAGAAAGCCAGTTGGAAGTTTGTCCACGATTATATGGCTCATGAGCTTACAGCCCGCCGAAGGATCTTCAAAGAAATAGAGTCCAAACTCCTTGAGCTCATGAATATATGCCCTTACTTCTGACAGGAATATTCGAATATGTTCAGGATTATTTCCTAAAATAGGCGCAGAATCGAATTATGAAACACGAGAATCATACAAAGTATTGATATTACGTCTGAAATAAAATGGGCGCTTTAATATTTCGAATAAGCGGGATCTCAAATTGGAGTCGCTGAGTTAATGCTCGATAGGTCTTTGAGCGCGTTGCCGTGATAACAATGACTGACATAATACTGGCACATTTTTTCAGCTGCCCCTAGAAATTGTCCTTGTCTGAACCCAGTAAGCATTTGAAAGGACCTGAAGGAACGAGCGGAAAAGAATGTCCCCGGTCCCCCTCCACTTCCCTGAACTCGTTGACACTTACTTGGTAGGGTGATTTTACTTCCGTAATTTTTGAAGTTGCAGTGAATAGTTTTGATGTATATTCTGCATGCTCTGACGTGATATTCTGCTCTTCATGAGAAGCCCTAACCTTCAGTGAGGCGGAAATACGGGAGAAGGATATGGGAGAACTAAAACGCGTGTCATACGCACAGATTATTTACAGTTCTGGGTAAGAATACTGTAATCCGCTTCATTGATTGGTCTATCGTCCAATAATTGAAGCGAATCATACAGAAGAATGGATGATTTTTTGGTGTATGACTTTCTTCGATCAGAGCACAGAAGTTTTTAACTTTCCGTCCGAATTGTTGATTTAATTTCGCGTCACATTTTGAAGAGACGATATTGACTATCTTCCATGGCTTTCTGTGGCAGAAAGATCGAGAAGATGTTTGAAAAAGGAGCGTGATATTTTCAGTTTGTAATCTACAGCCTCAGGTTCTCTTAATAGGGGACAGTTGTGACTTAGACCTCTTTCGTGAGATCGACTAATGTTCTTCTTGGAAGGAGAAGTATTGATTGTTCCTCCTCCCAAATTCACTTCACTGAACACTGTGCCGTCTCAAAATCCTGACCACGATTTGCGGATGTGATGTCGTCTTCAAAAAGAGACATCTTTTTATATAAATATTTGGAAACGCAAAGCAAAAAAATAAATACTCAAAAAAACGCTACTTAATATCTAAGCAAGGTTTAATGTTAAATTTAAGTATAAACACCACCTATGATTAGAATACCGCAAAAGGTTACGAAAAAAATATTATCTAGAGAAATATACTCTACTTTTGAGACAGACTATTTCTCCACAAACGCAGCAGGTATAGATATATGCGTGAATTATATTACTACTATATAGGGATATTATATCTCATTGAAGTATGAGCCCCATATTTTTATATTGTTTAATGCTTAAATTTACAATCTTTTCTGCAGGACTACCTTTGACATCGAACGAAAAGAAGACTATTTTTCTGAATGCGCAAACTTCTTCTGCAGAATATATAAATTGTGGTGTGTTTAAACTAATCAGTTTTTACGAAAGACGATTTTTAAAGGGAATTAATTTCTTTCTCTGATATTAGAAATACGCAAAAATTGTTTCACAAGTAAATCTGTAATCATAATTATTACAGAAATTTCCTAACGTTAGAAATTTAAGTATCAGTGTGAAAGTGTTTAAGCTCGGTCTACTGACTAATACGGTATACCGTTTTACAACTTTTACGCAGAAAGAATAATGTTTTTAAAGTGTAAAAAACTTTTCTCAAGATATCATAAATCGGTTGATTATATTGCATTTTATTGAAGGAGAAGATCACGCAGTATTAACGCGCGTCTCATACAATGTATATAAACGTTGGTTCAAATTAAAGAGCTTAAAATTCTAAGAGAATTTGATTTTAGACAGTGCGCAGATGATAGTGTTTTGAGAATTATTTCTTTACACTGCAATTATAGTTGCAATTTAGAGATTTATCCTGAAGAGAGCGCTGGGTGCTTCACTATAATGACATATTTATTAGTTATTAGTATGGGAGTTTTACACAAGAGATTATTTCAAGCTTGTTGAAAAAAAGTTTGTTTTCTCAAGGCCTTAAAGCAAGAGTAGTTTAACATGCTGTAATAAAGCTTTCTAGAATATTTAAATTAACATGCACTGAACGATCTTCGGAAATATGTGAATATATGGAAAAGTATACCTTGATTAACCGAAACGAAATAATGTAAATAAGTCGCTTTTAACGACGCAACGAAGCTTAACTGCGAAAGATATTTCCGGCATGAAGCCAACACAACGAAAATGTTTTTTAATTACTCAAAACTTTAGACAGTTGCGATGATCAAAGGCGGAATGATATTTTTCACAATTACCATCGAACAAAATCGCTCTCGTTATACGCTTTGCGATTTTAGACCCCTAGGTTTCGCAAAGGAAATAACCTCTTTCCTGGCACCTCTTAGTGAAAACTTGTTTTAATAAATATATAGTATATATAGTATATACTAGTTTATATAATATAGGGGTATAGTAAACCCTATATATAGGTATATAATATATATAGTGTTAGTATAGTATATATAAATTTATATTAGTATAAACATATATAGTTATATATATGTAATATATATTCTTTTTACTATTAATATATATATAGTATATATATATAGTATAAATATATAGTATATATAATAATATAGTATATGATATAATTATGTAGTATATAAGGTATATGAGGTGATGTCAGGGGGTTATACGTATATGTATAATATATAGTAGTCATAACTATAGTTTTACATGTATGTATATTGTAGTGGGTGGTAGGTAGTGTCGAGTATATATAGGTATGTAGTGGGGTGGGAGGTAGGTAGAGGTACTTACGTAGTAGTGTGTATGGGTATATATACGGGTATAGTAGGGCGTTGGTGTCTATAAAGTAGTAGGGGTATATATATAGATAGAATATATATATTATCTTAATATATATAAGTAGTAGGAGTGACGTAGTGATAATAGTAGCGTTACTATATGATATAGGGTAATGATAGTATATTAGTATGTTGAATAGTATTTATAATATAATAATAATTATAGTATGAGTAGTGATACTTAACGTAAGATATATATGATAGAGTAGTAGTGTATCGTGATATTAGGGATTACTATATACTAGCATATAGTATATAGTATGTGTATATAGATTATTAAGTAGTAGTAGTAGTATAATATATATATAGTTAGAGAAGCGGAGGGGATAACTAGAGTATATATAGTTATAGTGTATATAGTATAAATTTTAGGATGCAGGTAACCATCCGCAGCTCGTATCCGCAATCGCGGAGTCATATCCGCACATTATGAAATAGTCCAGTCCGCCATCCGTGCTTTGCAAGTGGCGGGGAAGTGTTGCGGCGGTAATATTTAATTGTCCGAGTCATTTGATAAGAATTTATAATACGAAATACGAAATGAAATCGTGAAAGCAAACTTAAATGATGAGACAAGTGTGAATTGACCAACTATGTAAGTGAGACGTCATGATCTCAGCAGCATGAAGTTCATAATACTTTGAGTCAAGCAGAGGTCACATGAGATTTGGGGATGCCAAAGAAAAATCAGCCGGCCTTTACAGCTTCTTGTCTCCGGTATGGTAGAACGCGATTAATTGCTCGAAACGGCTAAGGAAGTCCTTTTGAACCATCTTGCACAAAGGAGATAATTGATGACGGTTTTGAAGAATCGAATAGAAAAGATGTAACTTCAAGATTTGAGAGCTATAAGATAAACGCCTTGCGTACTGGTGAGATGGTAGAGTGAACCTTTAATGACTATTTGGGGTGCAGCGACTTACTTAGAATCGCCGTTATAAAAGGGCAAGTATTGTTGTAACACTGATGATTAGAACAAGTTAAATCGCAACTTTGTGCTGCAGTTGAAGAAAAACTTCAATCTGACCAATTTATTAATTTCACCACCCATTAAAAGGATAAAAAGCGAAATCTACTCAGAACCAACACCTTCTAACAAGTAAATCAATACACAAGATTCAAATGGAAGAATTTCCTACAGTCCAGTATTAATGAGGAAACACACTCATTATCAAAGGATGTAGTGCAAACTATAACACACTCATTACCAAAAGAAAAACGACTAGATACATGTGATGATCCCATCAGTTGTTTGGAAGTTATCAAAATGTTAACCTCTAAGCTAAAAACTTGCAAGGAAAATACTTGGCCACTTTTCCAACTAGGTGCTCCAACGTGAGATGAGTCATTTAGTAATGTGCTGGCATAATATAGCTGTGACTGGAAGATAGGAGGAGAAATGAGACTGCTCAATGAGAGAAACGGCGAGGAAGAAATAGGTATTGTGGTGTTCTGTAGAGGAAGCGAGGCGGCAACTTCGAGGTAGTAGTGTTGGGTGAGGAGTTTCAGGTGACGTGAAAGGTGGCAGAAAAGGACAATAATCCATTGATAGAATCAGCTTTTATGTAAGTTCGGAGTTGGGGAAGGGGCGAGAGGGTTAATGATGGTGGGGAGTGTTTGAGTGTGGGTGCCAATGTCCGCACCCCTGGTAACAATGTTATAAATTAGATTGCGGGGAGATTGTAGCTAAAACTCGAAATCCATTAGATAATATATAGGTTAGTGGTAGTAGTATATATGATGACTAGTATATAGTAGTTATGATATTATTATAATGATATAGTTAGCCGGTAGTAGTATAAATATGATAGGGCTATGATATGGATAACTAATATATAATATTATTTATATATTATATAGTATATATATATACATAGTAATAGTAATATGTATATATAATATGGGGGGTGGGTGGGGTGCGTGTGAGTGGGGCGGAGTTCGTGAGGGTGTGGGTTTCTGTCGTCGGGCGTGGTCGGTGTACTTATGAGTGATATATAATATGTAGTTAATCTAGCGTATATAGTAGTTTATATGTGGATATTATGATGAGATATATATATATATATGTGGTTTATTATATTATACTATATATAGTTATATGTATATATATTAATGTAAGTAGTATAGTATATATATGATATGATATACGTATATATATAGTAGTTAAATATTGCATAAAACTAAAATATTATAGAAGTAGTATGATATAATATAATAAGGGTGTTAAGGAGGCGTAGAGGTAGTGATGGGGGAGTGAGTAGTGTAGGTAGTGAGTGTATTAGTATTAATTAGTAGGTAAATGATATATATAACTGATATATATAAGTTAGTGTATAGATATAGTAACTGTACAGAAACAATGTCTAATAAAAGTTATGTAATAATTTTTACATGATATTGGGGAAAAATTATAAATTGGGAAACTCTTAAGGTTGAAAATTGAATGTTGCTAGTATATGTAACGCTCGGTGGTCAGAAAATTGATTTAATTTTTCCCCAGCACCATATGATAAACTAAGCAGTTAGTTTATAATTGTTGTTGTCGAATCTGATCAAAATGCTCTCTGCCGTTCATTTCAGAGCTGCCTTTTACCGGAGCTCTGCTTAAGCCTCTGCTATTTACCTATGACCCGTGATTGATTAATGATTTACCGAATCTTTGACCCCTTCATATTTTGGTCAAGTTATCGTTTAAAGGTGAATCCTTCATATTTTTTTTTATGTTATATATAGGCTCTGGCGGAAAACAGGTATCTACGAGGTCTCATAATCCGAGATTGATTAATTTGAATAACAAATGTGCCTCTCGTGAGGTCGGGGCATTTGGTGAAGGCAGCAAAAGAAATGCCATCGGAAAAGTATCATAAATGGAAAAATTTCCAAACCAGGTAAGAGAGAAGGCAATCTGTGTATTTTTCTTTTTCATTTGTTGATCTAAACTTGTAAGTTAGTTATTAAAATAAATTCAACGCTATTGTTTCATATTATATAGCATAGTTTAGTTTCTCCAAGGCCCCTTAGTTTGTATCTTTTTGTCATGAAAAAGCTGCAATTACTGATAAAAATATAACGGGCACAATTTACTATATAATTTAATTAATGCGACATGTTATGAAGGGAATGATCTGTGTCTGGCTGTTGAAAGAGGCCTAGAGTAAGGTTATTGTGTATCAGTGTGCAAAGTCTTGGGGCAGGCAAAGGGAAGATGTGCAAATTGGGATTCTTTGGCTGGCTAGTCCATGATTAATTTAATGAAGTATTAATATAATTTGTTATTAATAAAAGATTTAATAGCGCCAAAAGTTAAAGTTTATGTAAATAGAAGACTTTTACTATTAGCAGGAATTTCATTTTGCCAATGAGGTTTTTATATCTCAGAATTGCATTATTTATTTGTAAATGGCATCCCCCGGGATTCGAAGTTTCCGAAACACGTTGCGCTGTTCGCCATTTCTCCCTGGAACCTCTTGGGACTGATTATATTTGTGTGTTGTTATACATTTAGAAAAATATATTTTAGTATAATTAATATTTATTTAGATTGGATTTTGAAGTTGTGTAATTGAATTTAAAAATTTGAGTACGTAAATTTTCTGCCGAAATTAAATTCCTTAAGTTGTGAATTGTTATTTTGGGCCTAGACCTTTTTGACCTTTGGGCAAAGTTTTGAATGTCATTGTCAGTCATGACTCTAAACAAATTTGATGATGGGATTAGTACCTCAACTGCTGAGGTGCTACGATGTGAACGATAAAAGTTAAAGTTTAGGCTAAAAGAAACTAAACGTTCCTTCTGTAACTAAAAAACAATCAAGTATAGAGATAACTCCACCACATACTCAAGCCGACTTATGATGTTATGTACTGAAGTTGGAAAGCTCTGAGATGATAATTAAAGGTTTGATAATGATACTAGAAGTTTATATGCAAACGAAAGATTATGAGATGAAGATATAAAAAACATCTTCACTGGGAAAATATTATGTTGATAAACTTTTAACTATTGTTGGCGTAATTTAGAGAAACTGTCTTTAAAGATCTTTAACCTACTTTGTGTCTAGTGATTTAAAGCAAAACCTAAGTAAATGCCCACATAGCAGCCCCATACCTTAAAGGAGCATCAGAAAATTTTGAAATTTATGACATCTTTTGAATGTTATACTTGAAATAAATATAATATACTTCTTTTGAAAGAGGTTTCAAACAAGTATCGGGTCCAGCTCGTGAACTTATAGAACGTAGACATTATTGGTTACAGAGTATGAACACTGCAAAGTCATTATAGTTAAACTTTTTCTGAAAAAGTACAACAAATATATTGATGTTATTTGATAAGAGATGGAAATTAAAATTTAATCCTAAAACCCTTTCATTGTTAGTGAAACAGAAAACTTTAATGCTCAGTGAATAGACTAAATGATTAGATGTGAGTTTATTTGCTCAGTAACTTATTTGGAAAAGTTAGGTATAAGTATAGAAAATACTTTATATAGGTAATACGTAAATAAGTTCTGAAACAATCATTACAATGAAATTTTGAATATATTCTGTGAATGATTAATAGGATAGGTGAAATAAAATGTTTCCAAAATAGGAATAATGATACAAAGATATGACAGAGATGTTATTAATAAGCTCAGATCAGTTAAAAATTTGAACTGGAAAAGTTAAAGTTGAATATTTCTTTTCTGACAACGTGTAAAGCTTATTATCCTGAAATTCATTAATGTTAAATCATTCACAAAACGTCTCTATAACAGTAACCTGTACAAAGGGTTTCAATTTAAGTTGCTCAACACCGAAATTAGTTACAAGAAGAAGTCTCTACAATTTCTGGAACAAGAATTTAAAAAGAAATTTACTTCACTTAGGAAAACTTTGTTACACCGATTTCCTATACACTTCTAATATGACATACATCTAAATATGTGAGTATTTGTAAACTTCGTCATGTAAAAAAGTTGAAATCACTCAACCTAAAATTTGAAGCCAAACCTGTGGAACCAGATAAGGTAAATTTTAATTTTTCTTCTCGAATACCGTCTCCGAATGAAAAGGCCTAAGCTTTAATCTACCAAAATTTAGAATTAATTTTAATCAATATTTTTTGGCTTTCGAAAAACTTGTTTTTGTCTGTGAAACCTTTTGAACCTTATCAGGTTGATTTTGATACTTTTACTAACAAAATTAAACATCTTTCCTTTAAGCATTAGTATTAAGGCTTTAAGCCTTTAAAAACTTTTAATAATTTATTCCAAAGGGTCATTTAAAAATTTTTAAGCATTTAAAAAAGTGATACATCATTATATATTTGCAAACCAGACGAAATACACGGTGGGGTTTTGTTGAATAAGAGGACTATCACAAAAATATGAAGGACATTCTTTCGGATACATCTAAGTTTAAGCAAGTCTGTGTTGATCCTATCAATCTATCTTTAAACTTGTAGTAAAAGATAAATACTGTTGTAGATTTCTACGGAAGCTTAAAGACGAGAGAAAATTATGTAAGGACGCATTTAACTACGTCTTTTCAAGAGGAACCTCACTGCGGGGTTTTCTATGGATTACCTGAAGTACACAAACTGAATATACCAGTACGACCAATAATAGCTGCATTTAACACCCATAACTTTAAATTAGCTAAATTTTTGTTTCCAATAATTCGTCAAATTCCTATAACGAATATACAATTGAAAATTTATACTCCTTTAGATATTCATTAAAATACCTACCTACCTACCTACCTACCTACCTACCTACCTACCTACCTACCTACCTACATACATACATACATACATACATACATACATACATACATACATACATACATACATACATACATACATACATACATACATACATACATACATACATACATACATACATACATACATACATACATACATACGGTAGCTAGTTTTGACATTTATTCCTTATATACTATTCCCACACGCGAGGCAATAAACATTTTATTAGATAAAATCTTCGAAACCTTAAACACTTTTGAGGAATTTTAAAGCAGAAATTTTAAATTTTATTAAATTTAATCACCAATGACATATTTTTTCTTTAATAATGAAATAAATCTTTAAGCAGATTCACTAGCGATAGGATCTACACTTAGTGACACATTGGCTAACGCTTACTGATGAAACAACGATTCATTATGATTGGATATTGTTCGATTACTTTTATAAAAAAAAAGACATTTTATTAGATAAATCTTCGAAACCTTAACATCTTTGAGGAATTTTAAAGCAGAAATTTTAAATTTTACTAAATTTAATCACCAATGACATATTTTTTCTTTATTAATGAAATAAATCTTTAACCAGATTCACTAGCGATGGGATCCACACTTAATGACACATTGGCTTACGCTTACTAATGCCACAACTAATCATTATGATTGGATAATTGGTCGCTTACTTTTATAAGAAAAGGAGGTTGTTTAAGTCTGTGGTAGGTAGGATTAGAGAGTGCTGTTTGACATGGGTATTGGGGTGTTACTGTTTTGGCAAAGAATTGAGTGCCTACCATTTCCAAGTGTTTGTTTATAGGTAGCATTTTAGTTTATTCGTGTAGATGTTGTTTGGGAGTTGTAGAGGGGCTTCTTATTATTATTCCGAGTGCCTTGTGTTTGGGTAATTTGTAATTTTTCCTTATTTTTGGTTAGGAGCGGTGCCATGTGGGATAGGCGCAATTTAGAGTCAGACAGATAAATTGCTTGTAAATTGTGGTGACTATTTGTTTGTTGTTAGTGATTTCAGTATTGGCTATGATTCTTAATATATATAGTTTTTTGTTTGCGGATGAAGTAATGTTGTCTATGTGTTTTGTGAAGCTTAGATGAGTGTCGAATGCTATGCCTAAGATTTTGGGAGTTTAATTTATTTTATTTTATTTATTTTATTTATTAGATGGAATTTGGAGTGTAAAGTTCCGAGTTGTCTGTCTGTGGTGATTAGAGTGATTGATGAATTGTTTGGTGAGGCAGGCATTCTGTTGCCGGTTAACCATGTTTGGATTAGGTTGATATATTGATGTGTCAGATTTGTTGCAGTGTTTAAGTTCTGATATGTAGCGGCGATGGTGATGTCTGCTTAGTTTGTAATGCTGGTGTGGTCTGTTTGTGGTTGTGGGAGATCGGCAGTGAATCGTTTGAAAGTGGGGGAGATGGGATTGCTCCTTGAGATACTCCATTATTGATGTGATTTGATGTTGTTGATTTGAGTTTGTTCTGTTTTTCCTGATAGGAAGTTAGATATTCATTTTTTAAAGATTTGTTGGGATGTTGGAGTTTAATATTTTGTTGGTTAAGTTGTGCTTTGGGACTGTGTCGAAGGCTTTGCTGATATCGATTACGATGAGTATTGTTTTGTGTGTGGGTGTGGAATTTAGGCCGTTTATTATTGGTTGAATGATGTTTATTAGAGCTGTTGAGGTTGAGTGATATGGTTGGAGTCCGTGTTGGCACTTTAGTTTGGGATGTGAGAGGTAATTTTGATCAGAATAAGTTTTTCGAGAAGTTTGCATAATGTTGATAGCAGTGATATAGGGCAATACTAGGAGGGGTTTGAGGTATCTTTTCCGGGTTTTAACTTTGTTTTAATGATCGCTTTTTACCAGATGTGGGGAATAAAGTTTAGATTGATGGAGCTATTGAATATATGTGTCAGTTGTGTTAATGCTATATTCCATAGGTGTTTTAGGTGTTTGTTTGAGATATTTTCAGGGCCTGTGGCTGGAGAGTTTTTAAAAGATTTTATGGTGTTTTTTTTTAGGTCTGCAATGGTTATTTGTATTGCTTGGTATTCTTGATATATTCTGATATATATATATATATATATATATATATATATATATATATAT